>VURO01035036.1:0-16449 GCA_015108175.1 Pelvicachromis taeniatus | reverse complement strand
TGTGCATCCTTTGACAGTACACACATACTGTGTACTGTCAAAGGAAACACACACACACACAAATGCAAACACACACACACACACACACACTTGTAGGTATGACAGAAGTGGATGTTATTAGATAAAAGCGAGTAAAGGCAAATGTTGCTTGTGATCAAACATGAAGCGTTCACTTCTTCTGTTGCGTTATTGTGTTCGTCAGATGCCTGCTCCTTTGACACACATGTCACAGAATATATTCTCGGTGGTCCAGAGCATACATTGTGAATAGGATATAAAAATGTAAAAGGAAGAAAAAAAATGCAAATAAACATGCACATAACTGCTGCAAAAAACTATTATTAGTTTGAAATGTGCTAAAGACAAATGCAATACAAGAAATGAAAGATGTTCATCTTGTACTGACTGAGGCTGCAGCAGTTTAGAATAATCTAGATCTGAAAAAATGAAAAATATATTATTTCCTATATTTTCTTTTTCATCTCTGTCATGTCACTGACATGGAGGTACTGACACATTTAGTCGTATTTGTTGGGGATGTTTACCGTATATCTTTCAATAGTAGCCCTGGCGTTTATTCAAAAAAATCATTCGGACTGCCCGGCGTTTAAAAGAGCCTGGCGGTTGTTGGAGACCGGCTCTCATTTCCTTCTCAGATGGAATGGTGAGGGGTAAACGGAGTTCATTTGGCAGTAAAATATGGTATGGTACCGTATTTACAGCCACAAAATGTAGGCAACAACAGCGGAAATGTACACAAAGAAATTTCGTTTTGACTTTCTTCCTTCCTCGATAGCATCCAATGACAAAACATTTTTGACATGAAAAGGTATTTGCCGTATGACTTACTGCGGGAGGGCGGTAGCCCAGATTGTACGAAAAGAGTAGTAGCGTACGGAAAAGGCGGTGGGTCCATTGGAGATCGGCGTTTACTACAGTTGTTGTTAGTAGTAATAAACATTACTACTAATGTTTTAGAAACGGGCATCTGCTAGAAGATTTACGGTATTCTGATACATTGTGATGACTAATTTTTTCCTTATGACAAATTTACCAACCAAAGAAAGATCTTTAGTCTGACCACAAATTTTCTTTCTCCAGCTGCTGGGGTTGTGCATACAGACGCAGTGCAGATGAATACTAGTGTGTATACTCGATTATACAATTTTGAAATACTAGAGTACACGCAAAACACATACAGCACTTACTTACAAAGCCAAGGCAAGAAAAAAGTAATTATTTTTTTATTAACTTAGCATTAATCTCACATGGGCACACATTTCCTAGACAGCTGTTGATTACATATCAGGCGCTAAATTTATTAGTTGCAGTACAAGAACTCTGTAGTTGATTTTTTTCCACATTATGCAAGTGATTTGCCCTTCCTGGCTTGTCAAAAGCATGAATGCATCCATAAATATTACATTACCAGTTCATACATAATGTGCTTACATAAAATTGTGTGTGAACAGCTCCTATGAGAAATGCAGTGAGAGTGAAGCCTTGATTTTGTAATCTGTTATATTTAAATTCACAATCTTTAGCCTGTTTTTTTTAGTTGTTGTTTTTTTGTGGCGCTCTTCTGTTTTAATCTTGAATGATTATCGTTTGGTATTTTTACACCTTCCATGATAAATTAGTTTCTTTTCTGCTTTTGTTTATTTCATGACCCTGACCCAATCAAATCTACGTTTCTTTTTGTGAGGGGCAGTGTGTACACCGCAAACTGTGAAGTGTTATCCCTTTTTTGTTTTTAAAAGCACTCTGGTGTAAAAATAGCAAACAAGGCAAGTCAGATATTTAAAGACTTCTTGTTTGGTTTAGAAAACTGGAAAAAAAAAATCAATCTGGCTAACGCATACAAGAAGACACCCTCTCTACTTTCAAAATGAAGCTAAAAACTCTCCTTTTGGATAAAGAATATGTTTAGAGCTGAATCAGATGAGCCTGAATCCCCACTTAGTTGTGTGGTAATAGATGCACTTCCAATCATGCATGTGTTTATTTTTCACTCAGCTTTTGCAATAAAAGTTATAGAAAAAGCTTTGTTGCAGTTTGTCCAATTCCAAAGTTGCACCCCAAGGAGACCACAGCGACTCACTGCAGACTGATGGAAAACTCTCCAACATTTTGCTGCACACACTGAAGGATCTCGGCTTCCTTAGGAAATAGAGCCTGCTAACCATTTTGCATACAGTCTTTTTATTGGTATTCATACTCCTCCACTACATTGACACTGTGTAGGTGTCCTTTTGCCTCAAGTCAACCACTCTCTCGTCTTATTCACATTCAGAAGCAGATCATTATTCCCAGACCACTTCTCTTGCCCATCAGAGAATCAAAGTGTTTCTGCTGGTAGCATGACCCAGGATTGTGCTGAAAGTCTGAGATGTACAAAGAGATCAGGAATAAAGACAACACACTCCCTTGAGGACTGTCAACAACTCCCCATGTGACATATTGCAGTTTGAATATCACATAGTCAGTAATTCATGAGCTGGTGGATGTGTTTACTGACATTTCCTGTAGCTTCTCTCTCACTACCAGCAGCTGGATGTTGTTAACTTCACTTGAGAAATCAAACAAGGTGATTCTCACCATTTAGATCTTACTATGTAGATGGGAATACGCTCTTTGGAGCATAGATGACTGGTTTCTCCACTCCCAGATTTGTTTGATATGTAAACTGCATCTCAGGTGGGCCAAGACTCGTCTCTCAACCATCCTCGTCACATGTGACCTCACTGATCCACACAGTTCACTTGAGGGAAGAAGAGCAAAGCTACTGTTGGTAGAGTTTGAGGGTTTATGGAGGCCACAGCATATGGTGGAGGAGGTAGCAGAGCTCTGTGAACTGAATCTGTTGAAGAAGTTGCTTAACTCTTTTGAACTCTCCAAGGTGTCCACTGGTTTTCTGCCTGTCACCCTAAACCCAGTGATTTGCTTTCACTTCACCAAACCCTCTTGCTGTTCTTGGAAAGCTTACTCATGTATGAGTTCTTGCCTTTTCTTACCCTTAGGTCATGCTGCACCCTACCCGGTTCTTCCCTGTCCCCTGACATGAAGTCTTTCTTCTTTTTATTAGACAGTTCTTTCACGTCACTTGTGATCAAGGGCCTGTTCAGAGAGTATGGGTTGGCAATGTGGCATATTGATAGGAATTGATTTATTCTATATTGCAGCCAGTCAAACTGGAAATGTCCTCTGGGGTTCCCAAAGTACATTCCAGTCTCTAGGCTCAATGCAGCCCTGCAGCGCCTCTATATATTCATTTATACAACTCCTAACAAGTCCTGTGGCTATAGGTTGTTGTTTAACTAGAGGAACAGCCACAGAAGTGTATTCTCCTGACTGCCAGGAGGGCAGTGGTACTGTATGCATTAGTAGCATTTGCATTTATTATTTGTAGTGCTCTGTTGTCATATAATAACCACTATTATATTGATCAATATTGAGATCATAAACATTAATTTTTGACTTTAGTGACATAATTTTCTTTTTTTTACGGTTCCTCTTTTTTCCCCGAAACTTTTTGCACATTTTGGTAAAACTTTGTGTAAAGTGCAGTAAAACCAAAAACAACCTTCAAATTTCTTTACTTTTCACTGTCAGTTGACTGTAACAAGTTTTAGATAATGCTGGTTGGACTGAGAAACAAACATATTACTAATTTATTAAACACACTCATTACTGCTTTGACAACTTTCCTTCTTGTTCTTCAAAACAGAAAGTAAGGGTCTAAAAAATGGCCAAAATTGAAGGACTGACACTGTTAATGGGAAATCATAGTTCAGGCACAGTAGCATGTTGGCAGTCCACAGCTAAGGACCGCTTGTCTACCTGCAGCAAGCATCTTTTTTCACACGTATGTGAGTGTATGTAGGTCAACAGTATGCGGTACAACCAGTCTGTAGGCTAATCTTGGTTGTGCTGTCCTTGATCAACCAGCCAAAGAGAAGAGCACAGTTATGCTACAAAGAGCAAAAATTAAAATATAAACAAAATTTGTCCACTAAAGCCACTGTTAATACTTTTCACACTGTATTTTGTGTGTGTTTCTTTTCTTTTCCCATTCCTGGTGAACTCTGCTGTTCCTATTCTGGCCCCCTTGTCAACCAGTGAGTAGTTGACCACTACACTGCATCCTTCACATCAAGCACGTTGTGATACTTTGGAGGAGTGAACAGGAGCACATGTATCAGACACATCTGTGGTAGGGTACTAAGACTTACTCAGTTCTTGCCTTTTGGTGTTTCACAGGGTTCTGTTTTGGGGGCCGTTGTTGTTTGTGTTGTATCTGCTTGTTCTTCAGTACATTCTGAGCACTTTTAAGGACATTTCCTATCACTGCTATGCAGATGACATTTAGTTGTATATGTCTGTTACACCCCAAGATATTTCTAAGTTACAGATTTTGCAGAGTTGCTTGAACGCTATTGAAATGGCTGACAAAGTTCTTGTTTGTGCTCCCAACAGATTTCTACCTTAGATAGTGGAAGCTTTAGGTGTCCTTGCAGCATTTTCTTTATCGTCTAGGAACCTTGGGGTGACTTTGGATGCAGCTTTCTATTTAGATGCTTGTGTTAAATCTTTGGTTCACTGTTGCATTGATTGCTTAAGAAATATGAGATGAGTTGAGCTCCTGGAAGGCATTGTTAGACAAGTGAACAATGAATTACAATATTTTCAGTGTGTAAATACAGTAATAAAACTGTGAAGGTTCTCAGTCATCCAGGTCATCGTAGTCTAAGGAGCTCAGGAAAGAAAAAGGTGTCTGGACTTCTTTAAGTTCCTTAAAGTACAGTAATAAAAGCAAGTAAAAAGAATAGATTATTTCTGGCCAAGTACAGTCTGCCAACTTATGTAGGTCCTCAAATCTATTACTGTTAAACAAATGAGCAGTTGTTTTTGAAACACTACAAAAATATCAATGTATTTTTGCCCCGACTCCTTTTTGTGTTTGTATGTTCCATTAAACTACGAGCATAACTTTGAGTGTCAACATTTGATATGTCGTTTTACACCATAAATTATTTTGCTGCCTTTTACATGCTGTCTCATTACTTTGGAAACAATGTGGGTTTTTTTTTTTCTTTCACACAGCCTCATTTAGAGTGCATGCTTAAATCATACACATGGTTATGATTAACATGTTCACGCAGAGTTTTGCAGCAACCTGAAATAACCTAGAGGGACTATCTGGTGATCGATAGTATGATTCTGCTCAAAGGCCAGTGTTAACGGGTGGTCGATACCAAATAATATGGTCCCTTTGTGTAACGTCCAAATTAAAATCCTCCTACCTCTGCGTCTGAATAGGATCCTTTTCAAGTGGTGGATCAGATATGTGATTGCATGTTAGCAGAGGGTGTGTGGTCAGACCTGAGCTTAGGAACTGGTGGTGAATGTTAAGTGTCTGTGTGGAGAGTAATCATGGGTGCCCAGCCTTGCTCTGTGTTAACGTGAATAATACGTCATTAAGTTGGATGTGACCAAGGCTGTATCTCCATGGGGTTAGTGTAGCATGCAGAGTTTAGCATGGCTACAACTGTGTGAGATGTTTTGGTATGTTTCTTTTAGTATGTTGGTTGTAAGGTCTTAAAGCAGAACTTTTCTTTTGAACTGTGCAAACCATTAAATGATTGAGATCAATTTTGTGGTCCAAGTTTGAGATTTTTTGAATTGTTTGCGAGGTGTAATGGTGACCATACAAAAAAAAAAGCATGATAATAAACTGTGCTGTATCACTGACCTAATGGAAGTTTCCAATGTTATCCTACATGTGGTTTACACTGAACTTGCATATGGAAGAGTCACAAGGCTTCTATATGGAAGTATAGTATATGGAAGTAATGATCAATCCATCCATTCACTTTCGCTTATCCTTTTCAGGGTCTCTGGGGGGCGCTGGAGCCTATCCCAGCTGTCTTAGGGCAAGAGGCGGGGCACACCCTGGACAGGTCGCCAGTCTGTCGCAGGGCTGGAAATAAAGATGTTTTAAAAAAATAAGCTTTAAACTTACTCTTCCTCAAGGAGCCATTGCAACATCATCAGCCTCAATTAAAGTATTACAGACACCAATGCAATCTGGGATTTAATATCAATAAAGCCGTGACTGGCTAAAATATGTGAATGCACATTTCTGGTGCATTATATGTCATTCATTGATCTACCTGTCTCTCTTTAGAAGTCAAGACGGGTAGATCAGAATGTTGTCCTTAAAAATCTATGGAATGGACCAAAGCAGCAGCACCAAAAGCTTTTTTAAAAAAAGATTTTTACCAACAGAGAACAAAGCATATTGCAAATATTGCCATCCTTTCTTCAGAGTAAGTGCAAGAACATCAAGCCTTAAGCTGCTTGCTGATCCACATAAAAGAAGCTAAATTATTTTTTTTTAATTGAGATTATTTATGATTTGTAAGCAAAAAGTTACATATTTCAACTCTAAATGTCTAATTATATGAGTCTATGAGTGATTCTTATGACATTTTCAAAAGGTCAATACTTAAAAGTCAGACTTGGATTCATTTTTAATCTGCATACCATATGACAGCACAGATTAGAGCTATAACTTTACAGATATGAACAGTATGTTGTGTTCACAGTGTTTAAAGTCTGCCTTATGTAACTTTTATTCATTTTTTTTAATCAATGCTGACACGAAACTGACATTTTAATGGAAAAATCTCAAATTTAGAATACACTGCCTCAAGTCCCACAACTGGGACTGAACTTGATACGTGTGAAAACAGAGACTAGATCTTCCAGGTTCAGGGGAAGCTTAACATGAGTGCAAATGATTATAGGACGTACGCACAGTATTTCAGTTAACATTCAACTTTAGTCAATGTGCCAGCAAGTAAGAATTTCACAAATGGACCTTCACAAAACCGAGTAATGCATAAAACACAACCCAATCGTCCATATCTTTCTGTCCCTCTAAGTGTATGTGTTTGGGTTGCAACCTTATCTTTCAGTTTTTTCCTCAGTTTAGTAGAGGCATGGTCAGTTTGGTCAATAGTCAGGCTCTTACGATGTCTCTTCAACTGTAACCAGTTGGGTTGACTGACACAATCCTACCACAAGGCAGATAAAGCACCTGCTTTCTGAATGGATATGTAGATCTGGAGATAGCAGTTTAGTGGAATCACTGAACTCTTATTGCTTATGGCAAAACAAAAGCGCTCAGTGAGACATGTGGAGCACCCAGAGTCATATCAAACCAAGGTTTTTGTTGATTTTGGTGGGTGCTACTAAACACTGAAGTATCTCACTGCTGGGTGGTGGCTGATAAACCTCTCAACAGTTTTGTCTTAAGAACAGCTTTTAACAGGTCACCAATCAAGAACATCTTGGTAGAATTTTTTTTCATGTTACTTATCAACCCAACAGCCAACTACAGAAAATTGTTTTATATTATCACCATCTTTAAATATACATAAATAAATCAAAGTATCTATAACTAGTTAAATCATTTACTGAGTTGCATTTTTAGCATTTCCAGCGTGCTTACAGAAGTATTCTCATCATTTGTTTGTTTTTTTTTCAATCATGATAAAGTGGGATACAAGCATACTTGTGCTTTTCTATATGCATTTTATGTATATGCTGTAGATAATGCCATAGCTGCGCTTGTTCAACTTTAAAGTGCTTCAGCTGTCAAACCCCAGCAACTACATGCCTGAGCAACAAGACCTAACAGTGCATGTGTGCATATTAAGTGATGATGAGACATGGGAAGGGTGCTGTAGTGGGTTGCACCCTGCCTTTCAAGAACCCAAAAACCCTGCTGTCTTCATGACAAGCTTCACATGCATGCGTGCATGCACACACAGCTATCCTAATTGCGGTCTCTCTCCTGCGGGGTGAGAAAATAGGCTACCTGAAGGCATCTCTCACCCACTTGCTTCCTCCCACCTGTTCTGCTGCTGTTTTCCCTCCCCTCTCTCTCTCTCTCCTACTTGACTTCTTGCATCTCATTGCTTGTGTATTTTACTTTGCCTTTTTTGTCTTTCATGGTCTCTTTTCATACTCTATCTTCGGTCAGGTCTGTTGTGGCTCTGAGGACAAATAATCTTAAACACCCGACGAAACTGCAAGATAAAAGGAGTCACAGCAGTTTTCCGGCTCTGAATGGAAAGAAAGCGGTAGGGGAGGACATGGAAATTGAAGGGAAAAGAAAGCCTAGTCTAGTCTCCCTTGTTGTCTTTACCTTTCATTACATTTCATTACATGTACTTAGGATAAGAATATTTCTTGATTAGCTTTTTGTTTTGCCATTAAAAGTCTAGAAGAAGCTGGCAGCTCCTTAGAGATCATTGTACCACCCACTGAACCTTTGCAGTGCGCTGAAGCATTACACGCCATATGAGCGCAGATGTAGAATAGACATCAGTGTTGATAAGTTGATTAGTTAAGGAGTTAATTTTTATAATTAATATCATTCATTAGGGATGAGTGCGTCTCATCAACATGCCTCCTTTGAAATATTGCATAACTGTTTTTCATTGCTGTCCTCGTTGTAACTTTGGTTATACTGTAATAAGATGTTTTTAAAAAAAATCAGTCTTCTAGGTTGACAGGAGCAATACTGTCACAGCATGCTGCTGTATTAGCATAACTGGAATTAAGTTCAGAATGTGCTGACATAGGAATGCAATTATTAAGTTAATCAGAAGATTGTCAATCATCCATGTATCAGTACAGCTATCGCTTAGTTTCCAGCCCCTACACTCTGGGTTGTGTACTAGTTAATTTCATTGTTTTGGTCATTAGATTACTTCTGAACCCATGAGCTTCCAAATTGATGTTCAAACTGTGGTAGATGATACTGGTTGTCTTGTGCCTGGAACATGTGTTTTCCCAAACAAATCTCTAGCTTGAAGGGGGCGACATGGCTTACCCAGCGTTTACATTATGTTCCTTTTCTATGCAGAAGAGATCACTTTTCTAGTCCACTGGCCAACATTTGTGCACATTTTAGAACTTGTTATAATTTTAGCCTCAATGGATCACTTCCAGCTTCAACAACAGTACAGTTTTGCCCACCAAAACCAGCATTAAGTGGATCCCAATAAAGCGATACGTGCCTAAACTTTGCAAGTGTGCTGATACAAGTAGCTGTCTCCCGGACATCACCTCAAGTAACCGTGTTACCTCTCTGACATTTTTGTGTTGCTGGTGTTGACAGCATTATCTCACAAATACAACCTCAATTCCAGTAAATGAAGCATTGATGGTGTTTTCCAGATGTAAGTAATTCCATAGCCAGAATCAGAATAAGAAAGAAAGTTTTTATTGCCAAATGTTGAGCAGGTTTACAACATTAGGAAATTGCTGCGGTACTTTGTGCAAAACATACTATAAGACAAACACTTAAATAAACATAGAATTTTTTTTTTTTTATTAAAGTGCTAAGCAGACTGATATATATACATGACTGCAGGTGGTGATCAGTGCAAAAATGCAACAGGTGCAGAGAACACAATACAGGGTCATGTGTTTGTTCCCACCACTTGCTCTGATTCAGTCTTATGGTTATTGTTCATGAGTCCAACAGCAGAGGGGAAGAAACTGTTCCTATGGCGACAGGTTCTGGACCGAATGGACCGGAGCCTCCTGCCTGAGGGGAGCAGGTCAAACAGGCTGTGTCCAGGGTGAGAAGGGTCAGCTGTGATCCGAGCTGCACGCCCCAGTGTCCTGGAGGTGTACAGGTCCTGCAGAGATGGGAGTCTGCAGCCAATCACCTTCTCAGCAGAGCGCACAACACGCTGCAGTCTCTGTCTGTCCTTGGTGGTAGCTCCAGCGTACCACACGGTGATGGTGGAGGTGAGGATGGACTCGATGATTGCAGTGTAGAATTGCACCATCTTCCATGTTGGGAGGTTGAATTTTATCAGCTGCCTCAGGAAGTACATTCTCTGCTGGGCCTTCTTTATGACGGAGGTGACGGTGGGCTCCCACTTGAGGTACTGGGTGATGGTGGTACCCAGGACCTCATCACAAAACCAATTGTACCGCTCCTTTTTAATACAAAGCATCAAGCGTCCATGTTTTACCAACGTGAATGTCATACAGCAGAACAGTTTTCCACTTTGCCTCAGTTCATTTTAAATGTGTGTTTTCCAGAGAAGATGGCAGTATTTCTAGATCATGTTCACATATTCTATCTTTTATTGCATGATAGAGCTTTAACCTGAATTTATGGATGGCATGGTTTTCTGGACGTAATCCCGAGCCTATGCAATGATTTCCATGAATCATGCTTTTTGTTAATCTAGTGCTGCCTGAGGCCCTGCTTGATGAACCTGTTCCCATCTTTACACTTGAACATTTCTACCACTGTAGGCTGCTGTAGTCCAGGCAATACTCAGCCCAGATGTTCCTGTATACTATGCTGGCCACTTGGTCATGGCATTCTATACATGGTCTGCCTGCGAGCATCTTGCACCCTGTTGTTATGTGCTGGATTGTCTCAGGGGCATCTATGCATCGGCTAATTGGGTGTTTATCGTGAACATGTTACCAAACGGGTGTGTCCTTATGCACCCAGCGTGGATATCTGTCCACCTGATGAATGAGATTTATCACTACTATGCGTAGTGCTGGATTCCTCTAAGTCTTATTTTCAGATCACGTGAACCCTAAAATGTGGAGTACACAAAACCGCCATGATGCTGCTGATTATAATTATAATAATTAAAACTGCTACACCACCAACAATTAACAAGGCCACCACTAAGGGATGATTGCAGTAGATCCAGTATGCAGCGATGTTAGCTTCTCTTTCTGCTTTCTATTCAGCTCACACCGGCTGTTAACTCAGAGAATCGCTTTCTCTCCAGTCCCACTCTGCTTGACATTCCTTTTTCTACTCTGTGAAAGAAAAAGAAAGGGGAAGATGGAGGGTTCAGGGGGCTGGCCTCAGGCACACACACACACACAGGTTATCTCTTTTCTTGTGCTGGTTTATTTGCTTTATTCACACACTAATCTGAGTTAAGTCTAAGCAGAAAGAAAGGCAACTGTTCAACTTTTTTTTGTGATAGATTACAAAAAAACAATATAATGATTATGTTTGTGAAAGCAATGTGAGCGTACTAAAATGGCATTTGCAGATTGATTATTGTGAGATGCAGCGAAATTATCAGTTGAACGTCTGAAGCAAGTCGTTTAATTTTTAGGATAAGTAAGGATGTCATTTCTTGGAAGGTCTCTTATGCATAAAATTCTGATCCTTTCAAAGCTGTTCAAATTAATAGTTCATGTTATACAGATGGGAGGCGAATTAAAAGGAAATATCTGAACCCTTCATCCCAGCTGTGCAGTTTGCTTGGGTCTATTTGTCCTCATCTTTTTTTCTACAGACGTGGCGCCGTTGATGATGCCAAACCAGTCCTGCCTTCGTGCCCTTTGAGAATTGGCGCATGTTTAAGTTGGGGTATTTGATCATTGGTGAAACAACCACTGATGACACTGGTTGCAACTTTGAGACCAGTGGTTTATGGTGCCATGTCAGCTATTTTGTGCACTGGCACATATTTCAGTGGAAATACCATTAAACTGCCCACTTTTTGGGTCATTTTGGAAAGACGTGTTACACAGCACTATGCTTCACATTACTATGCTTCACATCACATCCTATGCTTTCTTTAGAGGTTTGTCTTTAAAAAAAAAAAAAGATTTGTTATGTTGATTTCTTCTAATCGCTGTGAGGTAATTTTGAAAACTTAGAAAAAAACTTTTTCAATAATCTTTTTGTTGCTGCAGAAATGCTTGTTGGGTGTAAGTTAATGACGTGTTGCTCAGTGACTGATGGCTACTCGGGGTCATAACAGAGTGGACACAGATGTAACAGATATGTGTCTTTCTGATGTGTATCTGTCTTTCAGGTCACAACAACAGCGTTGCAGAAAACATTTCCGTGTTTTGTTCTTGCATTTTGACAGTTAATCAGATGCTCTATGCTGTTCCTTTTCTAACTTTCCCACCTGCTGCTAATTTTCAGTATTTCCAAAATTAATTTTTTGCATTTGATTAAATCGCAACAATTGCCTTTTGTTGGTGCAAGTAGTGCCAGCAGCCATGTCAGAGCCAGAAAGCGATGCCGTCTCACCCATTATATCCCCAGGGTTAAATACACGCCACCTGCGTTTGCCTCAAATGTAATTAAAGTGACACAAACTTAAATTTCGGACAGTTTATTCACTTTGACTTTTGCACCACCAGCACACGGGGACTGTAAACTAGTTATGACTAATATAGTACACAAACTGTGTGTACACACATCCACACAGTCTGAGAATAAACACTTAAATGCTCATGACTAATTCAGTGCAATGTACTCATCCGCTATTTCTTTTTTGTGTCTCATAGAGATATAAAACTAATTAAATTTATCTATTAAAGGTGAGTGTCCTGCTCCAGGTAAATGGTTTCTGTATTTATCCAGGCTATGGCAACACATAGAATTTTAAAGAAAGTGTCAATGTAACACAAAGACTTGCTGAATTTGTTACTTATTCTAAGAGTATCTGTGTCTAAACATTAATTAGTTTTAAAACACTTCCATGAATGCTATGACCATGTTATTAGTGTGTGTTTGTTTTTTTCAAAAGTGCCAGAAACTGCATTTGCGTGATGTATGATGGAGGCACATTTGATACATTTATACATACAGGAATCCCCAATCCCAGGGTAGCAGTGATGCATCTATCCATTTTAACAGGAATAAACTCTCAGCAGGATTATCGTTGATAGCTGAGTAACTCCTCAGCTGCTGCATGATCAAAATATTTTGGGAAAAAGAGACTGAGAGACATGTAGATGTGCAGGGACTTCTCCTCCTGAGTTCACTTCAAACCTTGTCAGGATGCATTACTGAGAAAGGAAGAGAGGAACCTTCCACACGTACACACTCGCATTCCCACACAGAATTTACACTAAATGTGAATGTAAGTTAATAGCACTAAACCCTTGAGAAGAGGAGTGGGAGGAAGTGAGCGAAAAGGAGAAATAATAAGGCGGAGTGCACAAGAAATAAAAGACAAAGACTGTCTCAGTGTGCTCACTGTATGAATCATCACACTGGATGACAGTTCTGCTGTGGGATCCAATCAAAGGCTGCAAGACCAAAATAAGCTAAGTTGTCACAGGGGAAAAAAAAAAAAAAGTCAAATCAGTGCTCCATGACAGCTGTCAATATCATGGATAAGGAAGAGGAGGATGAGGATGAGGGAAGGCGTGAGATTGGGTAAAGGGAGGAAAGGACAGATGGTTGGAGACTGTTGCATCACTGATGCTATGGGACAGCTGTCAATAACAAGAGGAGGAGAAGAAGAAATAGGGGCGACTGTAGGGGAGGAAGCTGGGGGAGAGTGGTAAGGTGACAAAGATAAAGTGTCAGTTACTGAGAGGCAGGAAAGAAAGTGGTGAAAGACAAAGGGGAAAGGAGAAAGAAAATGACAAAGTAGAGAAAGTCGGTGAAACATTGTGATGTTATTGTCACTGTCAGCAAGAGAGAAGTGAGGAAGACAGAGAGGGGGTGACAGATTTGTCAGACACTGCCAGTTTTCTGCTCTAACTGCAGCAAACACTCTTGTTCTCCTCTGCAAACAGGCAATAACGGGGGGACGGGGAGGGGAATACGCTCCAGCAAAGTCAAGTTGTTTTTGTTTTTTCCTTAACTGGTTTGCCCTCTGAAAACAAAAAAACAAAAAAACAGTGAGCTGCACCCAAGAGTTTACTATCCATATCCATTTTAATATCCATGGATAACTGCCACCCTAGTTACCAGGAATATCTGAATAAGCTTCATTTTGGTAATGTATTCACATTTGCATGGTGCTTTTCTTTTTTGTGTCTAGTATAATCATATAGTGGTTTTCTCTCATCAGCTTTATTTTAACTACCGTATATCTTCCTTTAGTAGCCTGTGCATTAAAAACATTATCCGGCCGCCCCGGCGTTTAAAAGAGACCAGCCGTTGTTGGAGACCGGCTCTTATTCCCTTCTCAGACGGAATTGTTGCGGAAGTGAGAGGAAAGAGGACCCAGGCGCAGTTTTTAGACTGAGGTGAAAAGGGTTTACTTACAGTGCTCCAAAAGGTATTCCAACAGTTCACAAATAATGCAGTTCCCAATTGTGCTCCTCCTTTGCTCCCGAGTGTCTCCTTGTCTGTGGTAGCCCAGTGCACGAGTGGTGCTCCCCGAAACTTCTCTCCGCCCGACTCTCCTCAAGAAGAAGTAAAAGTTAGCAGGTTTGCTAGCTGACAGTTCCAGTTCAGTGTAATCTCACTTTGATGGTCGCTGCATCCAGCTTAAATTCCGCTGGTCGTAGATGACGGCTGATTGGAAACAGCTGGACGACAGCGCAGAGGTTTTTTAAAAGGAGAAGAAGAAGACAGTGCAAAGGGACTTCCGGGTTGAAGGTCGCCCGGCTACTTTTGGAGACTGCCGTCTATTTGTCGTGGCATGTTTTCAAACCCAGCGCTTTTTAGAAATAGGCATTTAAAAGACCAACCAATTACGGAATGAACTAGGGATGAACAAAGTCAGTTTTGACTGACCCCATTCCCCTCACCACCAACCAATCACAGCAGATGTCTGCCCATCCCTGAGCCTGGTTTCTTCCTGTTAAAAGGGAGTTTTTTCTTCCCTCTGTCACCAAGTGCTTGCTCACGGGGGATCGTCCGACTGTAGTAGTTTTCTGTATTATAGTAGAATCCTTTCCTTGCAATATAAACCACCTTGAGATGACCGCTGTTGTGATTTGGTGCTACATAAATGAAACTGAATTGAATTTTTGTCAGGTACTCAATCTATAATTCGATTTGTATTAATGGGAGGTGACGCTTCTTCCGAGCACGAGTCAAACACCTAAAGAAAACACGTTTTTTTAGCCTCACTGTTGAGAATGAATTTCTTTTGTGCAAACAGATAACATGAGCTGAGATATACAAAACTGTGCAATACAAGGCTATTGGCTTATAGATTGCCATGTTTGGGTCTTTTTTTTTTGAGAGCAGTAACAAAAAACACACACACACATATGCAGTCCCACAGTGTCTCTCTGTAAGCTTTGGAAAAGTGCTGCGGGTGGTTTATTGATTAAACCTCTGAGGTCAGTGTGTATGTGTTGGTGTAAGTCTGTGAGCTTGGCCCTGTGTGTCTGTGGCTCGCACTATTTATCTCTGCTGATGTTAGAAGAATAGAGACAAAGTGTTGGCTCAGCCTAAGGGGACAGCTCGAGCACGATAGAGAAACAAGACACGTAGAGAGGGCAGGCAACCATGTTGGAAGCAAATGTCATTCGCTTTAAGAAGCATCGTCCCCTGGGATGCACCTGCGCGCGCAAACAAAATCCGCCCGTTTGTCTCCCTGTCTAAATAATGCATTCCAAGTGACTTAAATAGGTGGGTCTGTCTCTGTCCAGCTTCCCCATTAACAGCTTAAAATCAAAGGGTCCGAAGTCACTTTCCTATTCTATGTCGACAGGTTTCTTTTTGGTTCATTGATTTACCTCTATAATAAAAAAGAAATCCAAATTTTCCATATGTGTCTGGGCGAATCCCTCAAACACGAAACTTGAATAGGCTATAGTCTCTAATAATTCTACAATTCCTTACCCATTAGGCAGATGATCAACTGTGACGGCCCCTTTAAAGCAGCAGTTGAAGGAGAAGATTATATATTACTAATTTGCAAGAAACTATGTTTGGTTATTTTCATTTTGGCAGCAGGAGGTGGGGTATAATGTGCACATATGTGATTGCATTTCCACAAGCAAGAGAGTCAATAAGTACCTGTAGCAGTTTACACTGCCTTGCTATTGCATCAATCATCATTCATCAAAAGGCCTAGAGATGAAATGGCAACACAAATAAAGTAAGATCCATCTCTCTTTATTGGAGCTCCATATTGTTATTGCTGAACTCTGCTAGAGTAACTTTGGAGAAATAACTGTTCAATATCTCGCTTATTTATCTGATTCTGGGCCTCGCTGTAGACCGTTGGTCATGTGCAGCAAACAAACATTAGCTCCTCTCGCTTTAAGGCAACTTTTGATTGGTTGAGCCTCATAAACAGAAGGTTTAGAGAGCAAGTGGTGTCTTTACACCAGAGAGGGAGTATTCAGAGCAGTCTGAAGCCTGAACTTTAGGCTTTAGGCTCACAAGCATCACTTGCTTTCCCGCCACCATATCAATTCCACTTTAATACCAATGCAAAATATATTGACAAGCAAAGACGGTTAACAAATGTTGTATACTTTTTTAAATTTTAATTTACATTTTGATCACATATCGTGCCTTCCAACTGTAAACACTGTCAAAAGTATATTTAGGATTTATTAAAGCCCAGAAGACTTAATTAATAATTCAACCCATTAATGATCCAACTGAGACCATCATTTATTCCATTTATAATTAATCACTGTCTCATACTGTCA
>VURO01035035.1:36222-56982 GCA_015108175.1 Pelvicachromis taeniatus | reverse complement strand
CTGCTTCTTTGCCAGCTGGAGTTAATTTCCACCAACTTTGAACTTATTTTATAGTGTCAGTCACCCACATGGTTACATGACTTGAAGTTTACATTACCATGAAACCATATATTTAAAGCCACTGAACCTAAAATGCAGCTAAGGGTCTAAAGCACAGACGTTATATTGCAAATACAGTGTAAAACCACTCAAACCAAAGAAAATGCTCTTTTCAGGGAAGTCCAAAGTTCAACAACAGACAGAGGGTGTTTCTAGGTTTTCAAAAATACCAGCACAAATAATACAGTTTAGTTAATTTTATTAGAGTTGCAAAAATGGCACAGTGTAACCCCAGAATGAGTGCAATGCAGCAAGGAATAAGCAACTCCCACTATTTTTTGCTGTGCCAAGGCCTATCTGAAGAGCAAAGTTTGACACTGAGATACTGTGAGACAGACTCTGCTTCTGCTGAGTCTGACATTTTGCCTCTTGTCACCACCATTTTTAAAAGAAGTAGGAAAAAATATGAATTTGGTGGGAACCAGAGTACACAGTAAGGTATGAAATGAATGTGGGCTAAACGTTCATGTAAAGAAAAAAAAGAACATTAACGGCAGATTACTATGAAATATTGTGGAATTCAGTGTGCACTGAAGGGAGCAGGCCCACACGTTGACAAAACCAAATACGTGGCTTTTGACTAAAATGGAACCGAAAGAGTAAAATGTTGTATGGCAGCCACATCAAATTAAGGGGTAGGCAATGTTCCACACCTGCTCCACCTCATGAGCTGTCCCTCCCTCTGAGCAAGCACTTGGCGACAGTGGGAAGCAAAAACTCACAGGAAGAAACCTTTGGCGGAACCCCAAGTAAGTAGAATAACCACGGGGGACTCTGTTGGGACGACATGATACTATGAGATTTTTAAGATATAGTTATTAGAAGGCCTTTAAATTTAATTTTAGATTTGACAGGTAATCACTGAAAAGAGGCTAATGTGGGAAAACCATGGTCTGTCTTTCTAGTCCCTGTCTGTTCTCTGCAGCATTGTAGCAATCTAGACAAACTAAATGAAACAAGTGATAGGTGTACTTCAGGTGCGAGAAGCATCTTGCACAATCATAAAAGCATACCCAACATCAGACCAGGGTACAGAAACTTCATCTTTGCTCTAAGACAGCTATTAACTTTTACTTTCATTTCCTGTTTTCTTTCACTTTTATTTTCTGTTTGATTTGGTTAACACACAAAACTGCTTGTTAAGGTTAGGTCTTGAAAATGATCACGGTTTAAAACTAGGTTTTTCCAACCTACTTTTTCCATGGTTAGATACTGGTGTCGAATTCACCTCCTAATGGCTCAGTCACACTAGATTAAAAATAGGACAGAAACCTCTTTGTGAAGAAATAAGTAGTTGGCTGGTGATTGTATTGATGATGATGATTGTATTTATTTTTTGTGCATTCAGCAACTGTAGCTGCTGCCAGAAGTTGTGTCAACCAACTAATTGCCCTTTGCTGGATCATTAGACTGGATGTTAAGACCTTTTACCCTCTCTCAGATCTAATGAGAGATGAGGCCGGGGGGGGTCAGTCTCTTTCCATCCTACCTCTTTCAACAACTCTGAAAGCAAGTTGTTAATGTGAATTTCTGTTTATTTAGACAGCAACAGATTTGCAATTTATTTCTGATTTATCATCGTTAATCGCCGCATTATCACAAACACATTGCATGTAACTGCCAACTTGACCCCATTCAATTGCAAACTGATAGCAGACTAACACTTTCTGTCTTGACGTACCAAATTGGATTTGAATAGCAACTGACTGCCTTTAATACAGCCATTTCAGAGGCAAAGTTGCTCGTGATTTGGCAGACATCCGTGGGCAATATTAAGAAGAGCTCTAAAAATTGCTACACTGCCATGTCATTTTCATTTGTTAGCTACCTAACATTGTAATGGCTCCTTGTGATATACTGACATGAACCTTTTCATATAAAGCTTGTGGACATGGCCTCCAGCCATCCTAAAAGGTCACGGTGCCAATTCCAGGAAACAGTGATTTACCAAGTCCATGTGAGCAGACAGTGACGAAGCTTGGTCTTTTGTCCCTGTGTGCTTCTTTGTCTTTCTTTTATCGTCATTTAAAAAAAAAAAATCCCCACAATTGAATCTAGGAGGCTGGCACCTACACTTAGATTGCACTTTGTGCTTCATGTAATCATTAACAGGTCTATCATGCTTTTGATTGATTTCTGCTGACCTTGCTTATCACTTCTTAAACACTGAAATGTGAGGGTCTACACATCCTCAAGGCTCACTATTGCGACACTGAGTGATAAGGAACTTCATATTCTTAATATAGGTCAGAAAAGGAGTGTAAGGGGCAATGGTTTATCTCCCGTTAGACCTTTACCCCCTGGAATCCCTGTTTACGAAATACTGTCTATACCCCCATTACTTACCTCTGTTTGGTTTTAGGAGACTTTAGAAAGAAACTGGGCGGTGCTTTTTTAGCAATCTTGATCCACTTGCGTGAGGTATTAAGCATAAGGAGACGGATGTTGTAGGAATGCACACAATTACTTTTTCTGAACATGACACATCATTAGATTTCAGGTCTCATTGAGGAAACACACCACATCCTTGTGGTCGTTGATAATTTTTTCATTTGATTTCATCTATGTTTAGCTCCTATGTCACTGACCTAGACTAAGCAGTTCAAAAAGGTTGTTTTTAAGCATTTACTATGCAAACAAAGGGACGTGCATTTTTCATTCTTGTATTCTTACAATGAGCAGCTGTTATTGATAACTATCTACGGAATTCGAACTGTGAATCTGCTGTTTACAAGGTGCCAGCAGCATTATTATGCAATAATAGCATGACAATAACCCTAATGTAAGCACAAATTTAAATAACTCTTTAACATTATTGTAGCTAAAATGACTTGTTAGTCTTCAGTACCCTATTGTCACCATTACTGTCACCTAAAAAAGCTGAAACGGAAAATGTTTTAAGTAGTTGCGTCAATTCTTCCACCATGCCCTCTATGACCACGTAACCACGTGAGTAATTTCCATCCACAGTTTGTGCTCCAGCGATACTCAGTTGTTTACTTTTGAGTCGCACATCATGAACTCCTTGTATCTCCTCGTGTGCCTTCATATCTTGGCTGTACTTGACAGTGTGTTTTTGCTTCAGTTAGTTACTGTTTCCACCTTTAGCAAAACCAGTTTTCTTGTTTATTTTGCAAGTATCGTGCCTGCTTGTGTTGAATTAGCTTCATTATTAGGTACTAAATCACCAAAGAAGGCTGACACGTTCCCCTCTGACATGTCTCATTGTCGTGCACACAAGGGAAAACCGCTATTTCATAATTATGACATGACATTTATAAATTTGGTCAAAATTCTTATAGGTATTATCATGGACGAAATCTGGATTATCAAAAGTTGTGCCTTAACCTGAAGCCAAGACATTTAAAAAGGAGGTCTCCCTTTTAAAAGTCTCACTGCCACTTAGCAAGTAGTTGGCAAGCCTTTGCAGACAAGTTGGAATCTTAGAAAGAAACTATAAGTAAGTGGTGCCAGTCTGATAATGACTGAATCCCAAGGAGGTTTTAAGTGCAGCAACATATACCTTATTTGTCATCAACTTCACCTAGCAACTTTCCAGCAATGATTTGTCAACCCTTCTGGGAATATACATTTTTCTTAGTAACCACTGTTTGCTAAGCAGACACCAATAATCTCTAGATCGATGCGACTTCTAGAGATTGCGGCCTAAAGTGTACAATGTGCAATGACCACTTTCATTTTATTGTGCTCATCTGTATTAATGTTGATCTCTTGGTGATGTAGTAGAAATTATTTACAAAATACCTCACATTTGTCTTTCAAGGTCAATAAATCAGCAGTTTGATCGAACAAATTCAGAGAATCTATGTACCTCTTTAAACCAAAAACTTTTTATTTAATTATTCAGAAACTATCTTCAGGTGGCGCTAAATTTAATCAAGCAGGCCCTAGATACAGCAGTCTATGTGCATTATATTCTGCAGGCCTATGCAATCTTATCCTATAGCCTGGGAGATAATTGCCTGTGGCACTAACAACAGCAAGAAATTACCTACCCAGTTTTCACTTGAGCTGTTATGGGCTGTGAATTGGATAGGGGATTGCCTTCTGGGGGACTCTCCTATACTATCTAAATCATTCTGTTTATATTATATGTCAGTTCCCAATGATCACATGAATAAATATAAGGCACGCTTACCTTTGCGTGCATTGTGTATATTAATTCTCTGTGCTGTTTCTGTGATCCTGTGTGTAGATATTTATAGTGACTCAAATTTGCATATTTATGCATTTTGGCAAGCTTCCATTTAGCAAGCGCCACACAGAAATGTATTTGCACAATAGTGGAAAAGCTAAAGTGTGTCTGCATGTGTGAGTGTTGAGCTGTGTTAAAGGACCCATGACCTCCACTGCCATTCGCACCTCTGGCCACTTGCACCCCAAAGACTCCTTCTTTCTATTTACTGTCATTTTCTTTGAAGTATTAACCTGAGTCCTGCTGAACTACTACAACCTGGCTGTTATTTTTTACTGAGGAGTAACATTGCTCACAACGTGACCCAGTTTGAGCTTCTGTCCTCCTCTTGCATGACTTCAAAAATGCAGGCCGGTGGTTATTAAGAGTTTAGGAGTACTGATGAGGACAAGGGGGTGGGAGGGTTGAGCTTGTGCTGGATTTGTGAGATGAAGCGGATGAAGAGGCATTTATTTTAACCTATATAGCATATCTTAGAAGAATGTGTTTCATTTTAACCACTAGTGGCAGTATCATACTGTTTCTTCTCATATTTCCCAAGGGTCCATCATTTTTTTAATGTTTTTTTAGTTTTCCTAATTTTCACATTACACAAGCTGTTCTCTGGCAAGGCGGCAGTTATATAAGAAAAAAACACAAGGCTTTTAAATTCAAGATGTAGCCTTTTGGGTAGACCAATAGTTAATGACTGAAAAAAAATCTCATATTTATGTATATATGTGTGCATGTGCATAAAAGATGGATGATATGTGACACGTGTATAGTTTCAATATCCCCAACAAAGTATATCGAATGGGGTGTTAAAACAAGCCCATTATATAATTTCTCTTTCTCCCTCTGTCTTTGCCCCCATCCTTTTTCTAACTCTTAGAATACATGTTGTAAAAAATCCCACCATGAATACTTACATATATTTCCAGTAATACATTTTACTTCTTTTTGGTGGCCAGAAAGTATAATAGGGAGAAATATGATTGCAGTACACTGCAAAGTTTAGTTTAACAGCTATCACATCCATTTATCAACATACTCGTAGTAAAGAAAGGAATCAGTCCACATGCATACGTGGCTAAAACTGTGGAAGTAACAAGTTGGAGATTTTGGCTGCACCCACAAGGTTGAACGTGTTACACAACTTGGCCATGTGATGCCTTTTTCTTTTTACAGCAGTGTTGGGGTCACCCACACGAGTTCAAAATATCCACCGGCTGGTGAATGACAGCATGGGAGGAATGAGAGGCAGGTGGAGTTACAACTAAAAGACATTTATTGCTAGGGCTTCCCCTCGTGTCACGCTTGCAGCCAGCCTTACATGCACTGTAATTTCTCCTTCTTACCGTATTACCTTCTTCTCTTCCCCCTTTTAGTTTTTTTTACCCATCACAGTCATTAAATGGGCTTCACCTCTTCTGCATGGGGTTTTCCCCCAGTTTGTAATGACGAAAAGTAAAATGGGGGATTTCCGGGATGTGCCCCACAACTAGGGAGACTCAAAGTGACGGTGACATTTATGAAGTCCAGCAACATAAACCTGCTCATTAGGTGTTCGTTCCTATTTTCTTAAATCTCATTTGTTGTTCTATTTATTATTTAAAGGAGGTTTTTTTGCCTCTTAAAAGAAAACCAGCCCACTTAAGTGGACCAGAGCAGTGAAGGTCCCCTTTCTGTTAGTGTAAATAAGATTATTTGCACATTTAATGCTTGAGATATCTTAATATAATATAAAGAAGTGCAGTTATATCAGCATGTTGTTTTTGTACATGATAGAAAAAATTGTGGTGTAGTGAATGAAGGAAACCTGTCAGCTTAACTATTTAGGCTTAATTGTGAGAAATAAATGTGTAAAATTACAGTTCTGGTAGCTTGTTGCCCAGAGTGGCCTGTAATGATAAAAGTGAAAGCTTTTTATTTATTTATTTTATGTATTGCCTATTGTAAAAAATCACTCAGTAATTTCTATAATAGATAAATAACAGAAACATTTCTGTTAAGCATCAGCAGTGCAGACCTGCTAGCCAAGTGCTTTTATCATTATGTTTAGTGGAGAATAGTCCTAAAATTAAAAGTTAAAATTGAGCAATGACAGCGTCCAAAAGCAAAGGAGTGAAAGCTCTAGCACTCTGGTGCTGTATTGATTTTGTATAGCAACTTTTGTGGGTAATTTTCCAGGAGAAGAATCTCCTGTATTTTTCCTCTGGGGAAAAAGCTCAAATGGCCTTCGTTTTGGATTGTAGATAATTGAAAATGTGCAGCTGAAAACCATTGTTGGCTAAATTGCATAATGACTTTCGCTCAGTTGCAAAGGGCATGTTTATATTTTCCACTGTGCGACAGAGGAGGGCAGAAATGCCATGCGTTCTTCCTCTCACTGAAGGGATTTTCTTTGTGGTCGCTGCAGCTGCTACTTTTCTGACTGACTGACCACTCTCGTCTTTACACCCCTCCACGTCCCTAAGGTCACATGATTCTCTTAAGGTCCGACCTTTGACCTCCAGTAACCTGTCATCTCGGGTTGCTATGGAGACACATATCCTCAGGACCAACGTGGCATCTTGGCGGTTTATTTTTAACCGCCCGGCTACAGCCAGCTTACTGGGCTGAAATGGGGGCTAAAGTCAAGCTGTTGGGGGATGTTCTGGGGACATTTAGGGGCTTCCCGAGTGGGGCTTCCCATCTGTAGTGATATTATGCCAAGGGTGTCCTAGCAGGAATGTGAGTCATCCATCCACAAGAGCCGTTAATACAACATTATGTCAGCCAAAATTAAATACTACTGGAACCTGGAAAGTCCTTCAGCAAGTAGGCCGAACAACTTGAGATGGGGGATTTCAGATAGCCAAAATGCTGCCCGTGTCCAGTTGGTTTAGCTTGTGGATGTGGTTCCATTTCTTTTTATAAAGCCGGTGTTAATATTAAGACTACAGTGTCACCGGATCCATCTGCCGCAGGACTGCAGGGGCAAAACCTGAATTTGGATTGGGGAGAGTGTGTATATGTTTGTGTTCATGTTTGTGAGCGCCTGTTTGCAGAAGTTTATGCGTTGTTTTCATTGAATGCTCTTAGTTCAGAGTAAGTAAATAGTTTCCGTGCGTCATGGGTTTCCAGAATACACACTTTTTGGAAACCCATGTGACATCATTAGCTTGGATAATATTCTTCAGCGTGTTAGTCTGATATTTATTATACGCTTAGTGTGAGAAAGGGCCTGCCCCAGTGGAAACTTAGAGCTTTTTGTTTATCGGTTGCTATCTTTTGTGGCCAAGACTGAAGATGGAAGTGAAGCATTGCTATGTTGTCTTGTTTGTGTCCTTGGCAGCTGTTGTGTACATGATTCATCAACACCTGCATTCGTGACATTTATTTCTAGTAATATTTGTACTGTAATACCACTTATTGGTCAAGCAGGATTTGGAAATATTTTGGTCAACCATAGCTTGTGTCTTGATAAGATGTCAAGACACAAGCTATGCATAAGACATGAGTTTATCTTTTCTAGCTGCTGCATGGAAAACCAAAGCATCTGAGAGTAAAAAAAACTGTATATTATCATGTCTCAGTACTAAACTGTTTTGTAAGGATGATAATTGCACATAATTGAAAATTATAAAAACATTACATTACTTTAATATTAATTCAAATCCCAAATGCAAAATGTACTGTTTATAAGGTTGGGGAAAACCTGCAGTCAGCTGAGACTGAAGAAGTCACTTGGATGAGTGATGAAACGTTTCTCCCACTGGAAAACGCTGCGTCCAGATGAATAGAGTCAACTTTTTGGGATTTACTTACCTGGATGATTGAGCATGCATTAAGAAGAACATCTGGACTTTCTTATATTTCCAGCGTTTGTCATCTGAGCTTCACTGTCTGCAAATATCTCTAAAATATCTACTGTGTCAGAAAAATTTAGCTTTTTAACAGTTTCTGTTAAAAAGCAGACAACACATCTCTTAAATATTAAGGGGGGGTATATGTGCAATCTGACCAGTCAGCTTAGTGAGCCTGGCAACTTTACTGTGGCCATAACACTGTGTGTGATTGATCAGCCATTTCTTGCAGACCTAGGGGAGCTTTTATCAGAGTTGTAGTCATTTACAAACGTGCTACAGGTGAATATTTATCCGTTTGCAATTCAAAGAACAGATGCAGTTTCACATCTTCAAGTTTCATTAAAAAAGAAGTGAAGATAAATGTATGAAATGTTGTATCTGTGCATGCGACTCTAAAAGCTTTGAAGCTTTTAGGAATCATTAAAAAGTGAAAACTTAAAATTTCAAAGCTTAAAAAAGGGACTTACATGTAGAAAGAGTAGAAGACTTGTGTAAGAATTTCACAAAAAGTTGATTTTGAAATTAAAATCAGGTAAGATTTTTATGGGGTGTTGATTTTGATCATATATCAAATAAAGATTTGCTGTTTTAAAAGATATTTTCTTTAGGTTTTCTTAATGCCATAATTTCTTTATATCTTAATCTTTCTTCCTTAAAGCACTTGGGTGCTGTTTTCACATTTTATTAAACTGGTCACAGTAAACATGCACACGAATAATGTGGTGAGAGACAGAGGGAGGTGGCATGTAACGGATATTCATACATTCATACACTGTGCCCAAACACCGATAACCTGCAGTACCTAATATTCTGCTCCCATGTTGCTTTCACAACCTGTGCATTAGGCAGATTTAATAAAGAATTCCTCAAATTTAATTTAAAACAAATGCAGATCACAGAATACCTCCGTTTATTGTGCAGTTTGTTCTTAAAATAACATCTCATTAGCCTAGCGGATCCACTAATGGAGTCAAGAGATGCCTGTGTTACATCACACCAGTGAACTTGAAACAGACGTCCAGGAGGTCACTGTGACACCTTAGTCATGCTAGCAGCCCTACAGAGAATTGGCTTTTAGAGCTCATGGAAACTTCTGGTGTCTGACTTTTCCCCACAGTGTCATGGAGCACAGACTAGAACTGCCTAAGACCTGCCGGACCAACACGTCACTACACTCTGCTAGAGGCAAACAGTTTAACTTGCAGACATTGTCTCTCATTTGTTGTTGACTCCTTTTTAATCTCTTATTCAGCACAGATCCATAGGCCATGACCTCTCATAGTTCAAAATAACAATATGAAGAGTGAACCAGAGAGAGGCTGGTAGTTTTATTCTGCTGATGCAGAGATATCTGGAGCATTCCTTCTGTGCTGAAGGGATGCTATAGTATACTTTTTTGTTTGCTAGAGCATCAGCTGTATGCTGTAATCAAAGATGAGCTACCTAAAAAAAAATTTTTTTTTAAAAAAGCAAAAAAAAGAAAACCCAAGAATTTCTCATTGTTACATCCCGAGGTGGATTTTTAGACTCTGTTTAGTGCTGAAGCGAAAGTGTTCTGATTCGTGAGTAATCTCCCCCCGCTTTCTCACCTAATGGTCTCGTCCATGCCTACTGATGATGACTACCGTGATGTCAGAGCAAAGAGCTCAAAGCGGCTTTGGTGGGGTGCAGAGGGGGCAGGGGGGCGGGGGTGAGTGGGGGGAAGCTGGAGGTTAAGGAGGTGACACAGAAAACAACCTGCCACATGAAGAAAGATGAAGACGGTCATATGTAGAAGGCCACATTAACATACACGAGCACAGGCAGTGAAGCATGTGCACATATCCATCACACTCTGTAGTCACTTCTTCAAAATAGCCTACTGCACAGAGGGATTAAGACACACTCACGCTAGATGCCAGCAGGAAATCGTCAGACATTTGTCCTTGTGCACTGGGGCTACTGCCCTCGCATTGGCTGAATAAATATTCACGGAGGGATTGCAGAGATTTGGGTAAACAACCGAGGTGCTTGACTATTGGATGGAGTGGTGTTTTACTCCCATCATATTAACTATTTTCCTATTGGTCAAAAAATTCATGTCTGGAGGGATTTAAAGAAGCTTTAGCTACTGGATGAAATGATTGGAGTGCTCTACTCCCCCATGCAGTATTAGCACAAGTCTTCTTCAGGAACATGTTGACCATTGACATTAAATGAGGTCTTTACTTTCATGGAAAGAGCTGAAACAATTTCCTGGTACAGATGCCCAAATAAGTGGTTCATCTGAACTTTGCATGTCTTCGTGGCCTGATCTGCGGCACGGTACAGATGCCCAAATAAGTGGTTCATCTGATCTGCGGCACGAAGAAGTTTTCTAAAAGGCAGAAAAATATGTCGACACAAACTCAACAATGGGGATCGCTGAATTCAAAAGAGGCGTCAGTATCTGATTATTGCTGGCATGTGAGCATCCAGAGAAATTGTTCACTGTACAACAATGTGAGGCACCAACATTGTTCTCGTGTATATTCATATCCCAGATGATTTCTTGCTTTGGAGTGGCATCAATAGGCAAATGCCCGCTTTACAATTGGCTGGAGTGGAGTTAGAGTTGTGTTTATTAGCGTAAACAAGCTGTGCTCCAGAGATAACACTGAGGCCATTCACCCCACCCTGGCATTGAGCTGATAATAATACCAGCACGCACTCACACACCGACACACACACACAGGCATCATTCAACTCCTCTGTTCCCTGTTTTCCTCGATGCATCGCTGCACAAACCAGCGAGGTAACGCGACTCAAAACAGAAACAATACAAATGCCCTGCAGCCTCCCCACGACATAATTGTCACAGCTCTAGGGTCGCCCTTGGCTGTCATTCTCATTCACACACGGTGGGTTTTCACAATGGTGTCCAACATTATGCCCAGACTGTGCTTGTGACCCGCCCCAAGTAATGACCTCATCTGACAGCACAGCTGCCAGTAGGCAGCAGACTGCTTATGAAACAAGGCCATTCTATCCCTAAAATTCAGGGGTTGTGCAACTGGAGTGGGAGCACAGTGTGCCCGTGCGTGAGTGTAAGTTTGTATGTGGTAGAAATTTTGTGATTATGCAACAAGGTTGATATTATAGCTGCAAAAAAAATTCAGGCAAATTTTGAGCCACATTGTGCTTCAGAAGGACGGTGTGTTGTGCCCACACATGCACGCACATGCATCTGCGCACACAGACACACAGTCTAATACCACAGTTATGAATAATAGATACAGAAGCGATGTGTCAAAGTCCTTGGAGTGGCCTGGAAACAGAGAGCAGATTAAATGTGCACCAACCCTGACCTCAGCCAGACCGTGTTACACACCCACACACGATCAGGCACACACAATCCCACGCACTCAGTCTGCTATCATGACAGCACTCTCCCTCTGACCAATGAGATATGCAGCAGTTACCACAGCTCAGACGAGCGGCGTCAGAATATGAATTTGAGTCACTTTTACGCTTCACTCAAATTACGTCCATTCACATAGGAGCTGAGCTGGTGCAGGTGGTTAATAAGTGAGGGGTTGTCTGTTTGCTAGCTACTGTACAAACTAGTATAAGCTTTATTTATGTATCACAAATCTATAGCTGCTCTTTAATTTATGATTGCACTGCCTTCATTCCATTTTTTCACCTTTACTAAATTAAATTACAAGCAAATCTTAAAACATCTATACAGTAGTGTGCGGGATGATTAATAGAGACCAAAATAAATCTGTAACACTTGATGTACTTGTTAAGCCAGCTGGTTCAGGTTTCTTGTACAGACAAGTGCTATAAGAGCGGGAAACATAAAGAGGGCATAAACACAAGTCATTAAAATGAAAAAATATCGTTTTTTTTATTTGTGGAGTTAAACCAAAGTGACTTTCAGCTGCTCCCTTGTCACAGCAGGTAGCTTCACATGTTTGCTTTGGCAGAGTTTTATGTTGGATGTCTTTCCTGACCCAACTCCAGAGGGGTTTTGTGTCCCCTGTGTCCCCCCTTAAACCACCAACCTTTGAGCTTACCAACCCAATGGATAACCCGCTAAACTAATTAGCCACCAATTTGTGGAGTACATATTGGATTTTTTTTTTTTTTTTTTTTTTTTTTTAGATCATTCTAGTAATTGTTTCGAGAGGTACACATGGAAATGTAGTCAATGCTGTAAACAGTAGAGAAATGCTATGAATATGTGTTATTGACGTCGAGGCGCTGCAGGTTTGCTCTGTATTTTTAGCTGAGAATGAAATGACGCAAATCCTTTTTAGGTACACCTGAAGATCAGGCTTCTCCTATGAGCCTGTTGCACCAGGAGGAGCTCGTGTTCTTCAGGCTTCTTTCGCTTCTCACCTTGTCAGCTGAGAACAAACATGACCTCCTTGTTGATAATAGCACTCCCGAACATGTTCCGTTTTCCAGTGCCTCAAACTTCTCCTCCTCCTTCAAAGAGACCATGAAAAATTAAGTAAGCTTTGCGTCATCATTTGTACAGGTAACAATGTTGGCATGTCAAGCCAAGGTATCTGATCCTTTCTTCCAATGACATGATGGAATATGTTGGGCAGTGTTAGCTTTCACCAGGTAAAGCTGCAATATTGATGAACAGGGTGATGCGTTCTTTCCACTGCCTCAACTCCCAGTGGCTCCTCCTCTCGTTGCCACGTCCCGATCATTTGATACATTAAAGTGCCGGCGCCGTTGGGTGGATGGATGGACGGGCGAACTGGGCGAAGCGGAGTGGAGAAGGAAAGGGAGGAGAAGAGCACGGCATGCTGCACATTTTCCATCTGTCATGAAAGTGGAGCAGCTCATTACCACAGAGTGCTCTCTACTGAGCTGACCTGAAAAGACAAGAAGCGTGTGCGTAGGTGCGGGTTCGAGAAAATGCACATATAGTATTAATGTGGTACCTTTTCTAACCCAATGTGCTCATACTTCTGTGCAACTCCGTGTGTGTGTAGAACAAATGCTAATGTGTGTGTGGCACTGTAAATGTAATCATATGTCCTCATTTGCAAGAATAAGAACAATCATTCTACTGAAGCAGCGCAATCCCAGTGCATTCCTACGAGCATCATCCACTAACAAACGAAAGCATCAAAGTGATTCAATTTTTCATAACTGAGGAGACATTTTCTTCTATTCCATCTGTCCATTACTAAACTTAGATAAATCATCACCCTTAAAGGGATGTACATGGATTGTCCACAAGATTAAAACACACCTTGCTAATAATGTGTTGGTACCTTTCTTGCTGCCAAAACAGCTCTGACCTGGCAGGACATGGGCACGGGAGCACTGGAGGTGTCCTGTGATTACTGGCAGAAGGTCATTGGCAACAGAGCGGTTTGGGTCCTGTGGGTGGTGTGTCGTGGTATGGGCCTAGCTGGCTTGTTCCAACATGTTCCACCGATGCTCCATTTGATTGTGATCTGAGGAGTTTGAGCTGTTTCTGCAGTGTGCTGAATTGCCATCAGGAAGTGTTACCATGAGAGGGTGGTGTGTGCTTGGCCTGCAGCACTGTTTAAGTGTGTTATGTGTCAAACTAATATTAGCGTAAAGAATTCCTAGCAGGACATAGCATCAGTTCAGCCTGTGGTTTTAATGTTGTGGCTGATTGGTTTTAACTTATAACAAGATTATTTGCAGCTTTTTTTTCTCACTCAAAACCTAGTTGCAGATTAGAGATGAGGGACTTTTGCAAGGAAATCCAGCTAGTGCACCTTGTGATGAACATAAACAATCTCCCTTGAGCTTTCTCTGTATGCTTCATCCCCAGGGTTTAATGTCCCAGCTGAGAATTCAGCATGTCAATTTGTGACTGTGCTTGAGGGCACTGCAGAAGCAGTGGGTCTGATATAGGATGGCAGGCAGAAAGAGAGAATGGGAAGAGAGGGAGAAAGAAGACACAGCAGGGAGAGAACAGAAAGATAAATCTGGAGGGACCTTGCAGATTGGTAATAAAGCCTCTGCGACCAGGTGTCTATCTGAATAAAAAAGCTATTTGCAGTTGTTGTTTGTTTTAGTTTTTTTCTTTTTATTTAATTCAACCAACAACCACACTGACAGGCAAACAGAGCTTTGTCAGACAAAAATGCTGCTGAGCTCTTGGGATTGACTCTAAAAGAAATGCCCTTACAGTAGTAGAATCCAAGGTTCTGACAAACCTCGGTGAACAATTTGCAGCTCACTGTGAATCCTTCAGCAGGCTTTACTACTTGTGCCTCAACTGGAATTAACTTCCCTTCCTCGCTCGACCATGATGATTGATTTCAAGGTCTGGCTGCAAACCTGTCCAAACTGTAGCTGGCGAAAGATTCTGCTCTCAATAGCCATTTCATAATTTGTGTTCCCTTCAGTCTGACAGAAAGGATACCATAGAGGGCATAATTGATTACCTGCTCTGTCCTTGTCATGTCTACATCCTTGGAGCTACACGGTGCTGGATGTTGTGTTGCGCTTCCAGCTGTAGTGTATGGCTGCCAGGGTTAATCACAAAACAGGCCATATCCTGTTTGACGCTCCAAGCCTGAACCTAAAATGGAAACAGTTTAGGGCAGCAGTTTAAACGTTGTTGTTAAACTCATTAGCAAAGATGCTGATGTGATGAATATTAATGCAGGATTGGACATTGCTTTGTACTGTTTGTTGACAAGTGTCCTAAAAAAGCAAGCACATCTGTCATTTAAGCAGCATAATAAGGCTTCTTGCACCTAGGGGCTAAGGTAGTTGATGTGACATTGTTATACAAGAGCAATACAAATAGATAAAATGGATGAATTGATAATTCATTAATTAATTTACAGTTAGCAGTTTAATATGAAATTGTTTAATAAATGTAATTTTTACCACAATATCTTTACTAAACAGTGTTTTGAAGTGTGGGGTGGAGGAAAGAGAAATGATGTATGGGAATACAGTGTAAAACCATCCAACAAGAAGCAATGTACCCAAAGCAGAGTTCGATGGTTGTTTGCGTGGCAGATGTCAGCTTGTCTGCAAACACTTGCCAACTACTCAACAAGCTGCAGTAAAACTTGAAAAAATGAAATGCAAATCGGAGGACTACAGACAGCAGAAGGCATTTCAGAGAGCAAAGCTTTTAATTCGAAGGCAAGTGGTCCCCATTTTTCTGGTTTTGTCACACTTTTTGACAGTTTCACTCATGCAAGTGTTTGTTGACAAATTGGCATTTACCATCCAAACTATGGTCAACTACAGCAAGATGCTAGTAGCCAAAGCAATGGTAAAGAGGTGTTTTCCAACCAGTCAGGGAATACGTATCTTTCCCCTCACAACCAATTGTTTGTCAGATGATTGTAGGCCAGTTTCTAGGCTGTGTGACTGGGACCTTATTCAGCTGACCCTACAATGTCACTGCAATTGTCAAACATCCCAACAGGTTTACATCATGTGGTTGTAAGTCACATGTCTGCAAAAGAACAATATTTATATTGTTCTGAAAACCATCAATTTGAAATGATTAATTTGAACAACTTTCTGTGTTGATTTAGTTTTCAGTAGGTCACAACTTCTGTGTTACACTTCAGGCAAATCTCTTGGCAGGAAGAGAAATCAGAAAGAGTCACGTCCGTGTTTTAGTTCCTCAACCCCAAAAGACAGGAGCCCTCAATGAACAGACTGACTACAGCATTTTCAGGCTTCTCAGTTGGTTCATAAACACCACAGCTTCTTTTTATTGCTCAACAATGTCAAAGTAAAGAATTCCTGGACCTCAGCCAAAAGAGAAGTTGGGCTCCACTATCTCAAATCCTCTTTACTCATTTTCCACTTATTCAATTAGTTCCTTTCTTTGAAATAAACATGGTCATTATGTTTCCAAATTGCACCATCAGGTTTTAATCAAAGGACCGCTAAATTGCAAACTAAGCATGATGCTGTTCCAACTTGTCTGTGCATATGGAGCTTGAAAGACCAAAGGTTGCAGTGCAGTGACTGTGGCTTTGGTCAAAGTTTCTTCAGCTTCAGGTAGAGCAAGGCTTGCCTTCGCTAACATGTTTTTCCTGTCTTTGCAGTAGATTTTTTTTGTATGTGAGTGTGTGTGTGTGTGTGTGTGTGTGTGTGTGTGTGTGTGTATGTATGTATATATATACACACACACACACACACACACACACACACACACACACACACACACACACACACACACACACACACACACGTTTGAGCATGTCCGCTTCTAAAAATTGACTGCACCTCTCAAATCTTTAGTTATGGGTGAAAAATCTATCTGGAGGTGGTTTACTGAAGATGGCCGTTAGGAGTCTTTTGAACTTTGAGCGTACTGGGGGGATGGGATGCAAGTCCTGATCTAAGCCTAAGAGAGCTAAATAACCTTGTTGTGCTAATACAGTATGCCGATAAGCCTTTAAAAGCTCAAACATTAATCTTCATAACTTACGAAGCATTAAAAATCTACAATAATCAAAAGATTTGTCTGCTGCTGCAAGTAAGTGTTAGTTAAGTTTTAATCTGTGAGTGGGTGTGTTGGAGTCTGCAAAAGGTTAAACCCAATCAGTATGGAAATAATTCTATGTTGAATTGACTAGACAGCCACAGTATGTCCTAGGCTGACCTAGTTAACCATGTGCATAATATCCCTCTGCTCCAATTGCTGTTGACTCATAGCAGGATGACGGTTTCTCCTGTATGTGAGGCCAGCGAGAAGCTGTGACTGAACACCATGAACCCATTTAACTTCCCAAACCTCATTTAACTTTGGAGGAGAGACAAGTTTCATGAAAGTGAAAACCTGTTTTTTATGATGCTTTACTTTGAAACTTGCCTAAGAACGTTGATGTTAAACATGGGAATGTAACATTTTTGCTTTGGATTAAAAATGCAGTGCTGGCTGTTGAGGTTTCTCATGTGACATCATGTGTACGTGGCTCACGGGTTGTCCGCCACATTGGAGATCAGTCCACAACCATCTGGAAACCACCAGTTGCTAGGGAAACGTGAGTATTACCTGACTGATAAGTAGTGGTTCTTTGACATTGGTGCCAGCTTTCGCTGGGTGAAATCGGTTGCAAAGAACGTGCTGCACCAAAGTTGCCTGTGGTTTTTCATGTTAGCCTACAAATATTTGCTAACTACTAGCCAAGTGGTAGTAGAATTTGAAAAAGTGTAATGCAAATCAGAAATGAACAATCTTCACCTTCATTATAAAAGCTGTGCCTCAATCCTGCAGGCAACATGTTTCATAATTCCAATTTTTACTTTGAAAGCAAACCTTCTGTATTTCCCATTTCTGTTGCATTTTTCACAGTTTCATTATAAGTACGAGAGTACCTAGACGAGTCTGTAAATTCAAACACTGACCCAACAATATGATAGTGACCAAATCAATCACAAGGAGGCATTTCTCAACTGGTTGGGGAATTTTGTTTTTTTCCTTAGCAAAAATTTTTCTTAGTGACATGTGATTGCAAGTGGGTTTCTGACTGGTCTGTAGGCCTAATGTGACTGGGACTTCATCATTTTACCAGCCACTGCCATCAACCTCCAGCAACCACTGACAAGCAGTTGGGGAATACTAATGTTTCTCATGATGAGTGGTGGTTGCGAGATGGTCCTGGAAGGTTTCTAGGCCTGTATGCCTTGCTGTGCAGCACCAAACATAAAGTGGCAGATGGTAGTTAGCTTACATTTCCCAAGGCACTGATAAAATTATCCTTAATCACTGCTTTAAATTGAAAGTTGAAAATCACCTAAATTAATACATATAGGTTAATGTCCTCAGAGTAACAGGAAAAATATGTTTCAGGGCAGTCTGTTGAAATTTTTTCAAGCTACAGATGTCTTGCGGCACTTAAGGAAAAGCCAGGTGATCACAGAGTGAGGATTCATCTGTGTAGTCGTCTGTGTTGCAGGTGTTAAGCTATTTTACCAGATAACTGTTTGACAATAAAAGGATCTAAAATGTCATATGCATCAGAGCGCAACAGAAATCTAATGTAATAACTAAGTGACTAAGAATGGCTGCACAGAATTTTGGATCAGTTCTTTCCTCAGTTCAGACATTTCAGTCTGGATAAAGTCACTGACCTTCAGACAACTTAAACAGATAAAGAGATTTAAAAAGCTGCTTTCTGTGTGGGTGATTCAGATCTGGTATGTCCAGCTTTGTCCCTATGGATAGGGTTAGGCACGCATGTGTGTTGGTTGGTGCAGTAACTGTGGATGTAGTGGTGTGCACCCAAAGTGCTGCGATATTGTAAGAGGAAGGCAGATTAAACTTTGCTGTCTTACCCTTCTCGTTCTCTTGACTGCACATGAACTCCTTTGCTCACTGGTTGCTTCCCTGGCTGAAAGCGAGCTCATGAACTCCAACTGAGTCTCTCAACTTTATCTCTGTCTCACACACACACACATGAAAACACACACTTGTTCTCCTGTAGAATCTCCTCTTTCCTTCCTAATTGCCCCGAGGGGCTTACTGGACCTTGGCATTCCTCTCACTCCACACTTTAAGTTTAGCTGCTCGCCTGTGTCAGGGCATGACAGGCTCACCACCCCGTATGTCCAGACAGCGACACCGCTTCATGGCAACACATTAACACTTTTGCCGCTCCTACAAGCACAGCACAATGAGGCATGGCACTGAGACAGGTAATGATGTAAGCCTTCTTGCAGTCGTTCCGGCCACAGCTTGTTTTGATATAATTTTCCATCTTACTATTTTTGGTTAATTTACTTTGTTCAACTCAAAATACAATTTGTTTTGAATTTTAAGGTAAAGTATATGAGGCAGTATTGCTGTAGCTACACTTCACTGAGTTTAATATATTTACAGTTTCTCTGGCTCTACCCAAATATTACAACTCTAAAGGCAAAGTAATGTGCTGTTTTCTTATGTTTTAGGCAAGATGCATCATAAAAATTATTAAAATGTTTTACTCCAATTTAAAACAGCTGATACTCACAGGTCACAACTGCCACTTAAAAGGCTTCTCTCAAGCACTTCTTGGGTACAAAAACCACCTTCTTCATTGTTAGATCATAAATAACTTCTCAATTACAATGATGATCAGTTTCTTCCTCACAGTGGTTGAAAGTAGCTATCATACGTCCTGGCTCTCTTTGATTTGGATTAGTTGGTAAGAAATGGCATTAATGAGCATAACAATGTTAAAAACTAGTTGGAACTGCTTTCAACTTAAAGTAAGTGCAGCTGGGGAAGAAAACGTGTTAAAAATTATTTGAGCACTGTCGACAATGAGCTTCATAGGATTTGTGGAGGAAATAAAAGCCGCTAGTGCAAAAATGGCTATGGACACACAGTCCTACTCAGGCTGCTTCAGGTTCTTGGCAGTACCTAGGCGCGGACTTTAGACAAATGATCGACTGAGACTACACCCACTGGTTTGTGGTCTACTGTTTTGAAACCAGGTGTTTGACATTTTGCCCATCTTGATTTTTTTTCTTTAAATAGGACAGCAACATATTTACACACTAGTGTAGCGTGTCAAGGTTAATCCATGCTGCACTATGGCATTAAATGGCATGCAAACTTCTTTAATTCCAATAGAAACTGAACCTAGCACTCTTGGTACAACTGAAATCTGAGTAAGAAACATTTAAAGTGTTCTTAGTTATCCAAAACTTTGTTATGTTACCATAACACTACAGGGGATGTAGGAAACTAAAAGTGTTGGGGCTGAAGAAAGAGGCAATATTGGCAATAAAGGTTTTTATCTGATATCTCCATGTAACAGAAACAACAACAAAACCTAGATGTTGGTCACTAAACATAAAGAGTACATTAGAAATGCTAAATAATCAAAACACCTTCCTCTCCGCACTTAAACTTTCAGTTCATGGAGCTCTTCTTTACCTGAACTTAAGTGCTCCCCAAGGCAGAACAGAGAGAGACACACCCACTGGGGCAAAAATCACAGCAGGGGTTGCAAAAGCCATAACAACTTTAAGTCCCTTATACAATTTGAAAAGAATTGTTTTACAAAAACATCCCCCCCAAAAAAGTTAAATTAGCTATAAAGACTGTATGCCAAATGAAAGACCACCCTTCCAATAAAAAATACCAGTGTACAGGATATAGCTTAAAAGTGGGGTTAAATTAGGACAGGCGCTCACTGTTAACAGCACTGAATGACATGAAGGTGCCCTGTTTTAGACTGCAAAACATATTTTTGATCATGAGTAATTCCCAATCTCACTGCTGTTTATCAGGCGCAAAATCAGGTACTAGTGAAGTTGGTACTGGCATAGCATGTGAATGGATGAATAAGGATTTGAGTGCTTGTGTAGAGTAGAAAGGTTATATAAGTACCCGTGCGAAGATAGAAACACCGAGCATCTTTCGTGATTTCATTTCACCATTTTCTAACGGTTCAATGGGAAAATCCCCCCAGAATGCCCTTGGGCAGCACAGTAAAGGACATTTGTCTAATGTCATTTGTCTTCTGCTGCTTTATTATTGGCTCCTTTGATTTTTACTTTTAGATTTTTTTTCACAATTTAATTTTAGTGTAATGAGGTTCATTATTTGGAGTGTGAATGATGTGGTGCCAGTTGAGTGGCGATATCGTTGATAGTTTGAGATTAAGTTGAAAGAAT
>VURO01035035.1:0-32121 GCA_015108175.1 Pelvicachromis taeniatus | reverse complement strand
AGTTTCTTGTCCCTCCATTAATGTTAATGCAGGGACAATTATTAATAATAATATTAATAAATATTGCGGGTTTGCTTCTTAACCATCTCCTACCTTCTGTGAACCCTTCCTCTTCTTTCATCTTCTTCTTCTTCTCTGCTGACATGTACCCAGGTAAAGGACTCAGTGATGCCAGGTGAAGATGCACAGCCTCATGTTTTGAGCCACAATTTGGACCCCTCTCCCTGGCAGCAATTTGCCCAGGGTTGAAATGACTCTCTCTTGGACTTGAATACAGTACGTTTCTAATGCACCTCAACCCAAATGACTGATGGCACAGTCTCTGCAAAGAGCTGGAAGATGCCTATTTCTAGCTCCATGACCATATTTGGCACTGACCTCAGGAAAAGGAAATAATGCTACCCTTCTTTGCGTGTTATTTTTGACCATCCCTCTTACAGCTCCCTTAACCCCCAAGCTCTTTTGTACTCCTTTTGATAAACATCAAATGGCCTTTTTAATAGAAAAAAAAACTCCTTACAAAATGACGTTTATGGTCCGAAGAGTCTAAGTAGGAGAGACTTCTGAGATGAGTGCAGTCATGTACATTAATGTATCCCCAGTGGTTAACCCTTTAGGCTGGCTCGGGCCTCGATAGTTTATTTTTACTCACATCTTACATCAGGGGCATGTTTCGCCTTGGGGTTCTAACAAAATGAAGTCTTGCATAATTATTTGCATGCACCGCATATTGAGCACAAGTCTATTTATAGAACACATTTATATTTCCTGACGCGCATTATGTGCCACCGTGATTTATTTGTACTGTCTCAATACTCCTGGTGTCATTTATGAGGGCTGACAATAGGAGAATAGTTCGATCATTTAAAAAGAGGCTTTATGACAGATGTTTTTGAAAATACTCAGGGTCACTGTTCTTTTTTGCATTAAATGATGGGCACAAGGCTGTCGTTTCTGACACATCATTAACACGTTTCAGATAAAAGCAATTCTGATTCTGGTCACAGTATCGGCGACTCTAGTGATGGCCCCAGCTTTGGGGTGCTTTGCAATTTAAATGAGTACAACAGGAGGACATGTTGACCTGTTGGGATGTACTTACTGAAAATTGATTTTCAGTTTGAAACTGTGGTAATGGTTGCCAAAGTTGTGTCTTCAGTGGAAGCTGTACTGCCAGCTGCCTGTTTAGCAGAGGACACAGGGCACACTCAGACCCAGTAGTGAGCTGTATGTCATACAATAGTTGCCAGAGACCACAAAATATTACTCTAGTTATGTGCAAGAGCCATAAAAAGATGTTTTGCATTGTATGCATGAGTGTGACTAAAATGTAACCTTACACTGCTTGCATAGACAGATGGATTGATTATGCCAAATTACACAAGAATTGGACTGAAAGACAGTAGCAAACAAAATGTTAAATTTTTGGTGCAAATCGTTGTCAATATGTACAAAGAAGGTCAACACTGTGTGTCTACAGCTATCTGTAAAACACGGTGGAGTAGGGCTCTGTGATTTGACCTAATATATTGGCTGATGAAATGAAAAGGTGGCACGGTGGTTTGCACTGTTGCCTCACAGCAAGAAGGTCCTGAGTTCAATTCCACCATCAGGCCGGGGTCTTTCTGTGTGGAGTTTGTATGTTCTCCCTGTGTTTGCGTGGGTTCTCTCCGGGCACTCCTCCCACAGTCCAAAGACATGCCGCAGCAATTCTAATAAAGGCTTTTTTTTTTTTTTAGTGAAATGTTAACCATAATTACCAGCTTATAACCATAAACTGTTATAAATCATAAATTTCTCAGGATTCTTCCACTTGGCACTAAAAATGTTTGTACAAGTAATATAGCAGTTTCAGTTTGAATCAGTGTAGTGGGCCAGCAGACAGGCAATAAAGTCACAGCATCAGTGTGTTAACTGAGCAGTTAAGTCATCTAGTGGCTGGGTCTCCACGTTAATGTTATCTTTTCTACACTCTCAGTGAATCCATTCGTGTTTCACAGCCGAATGCAAAGCTATAACCTAATGAGGCCATTAAACAACACAGTACACCGTGTGCCTGATTCTGCCTCGAGATATTGAAATTGCACCAGTTTTGGAACTTTGCATGTTTGTAAGAGAAAAGAAACAGGCAGGATGAATAGTGGAGAGTAGGTGAACTCATTACTCTGTTGAAGAACACTGCATTAGTGGCTGCACGTTATAATAGAGGGTCTTCAAACATTCAATCTCTCCCCAAGAAGAACAACTTTGCCCCCAGGAGCTAACTGTACTAAAAGGTTGCGCATGTGTGTTTGCATGTGCTGCCCTTTGATTTGATCTCTTAGCAGCTTTATCCGCCCATCGCCATGGTTGTTGGTCCCAGCGTGTTTTAGTCCTGCGTTTCTCCTCAAGTTTTCAGTGGAAAATAGCATCCGAAGTTGGGAGTCTTTTCTAAAATGACGCCCTTAATACCACAGTGACCAACTCGTTCCTGTGCAGTATCAACACTTCCTGTCATTAGCAGGAAGTCTGTGTGTGACTGAAACAGATGGACACTGGAGAACTATAGACAGAGACAGTAGGCTCATTAATGCTTTGCCCAGAGGAACGAGACCTCTCTCCGGGTCTCTTAAGTGTCTGTTCTATTTTACCCTCATCATAATCGTCTTGTCACTGCTAGCTGTCTGAGAGACGGGCTCCATCAAAATAAGAGTTGTACTGAGATTTGTCAAAGTCACAGCAGGAGATGCCTTTCAAAGCTACAGAGTTCTCATAGGCCGATGTCACAGGTAATCACACTCACTGTCCTTGTCAAGCATAGGGGGATCTAAGTGGTTTATCTTTAGAAAACACAATCGACCAGGATTCACCCATATGGGATCACAAGGAAGACGAAAAAGTTTCCATGCAACTCCTCCTCCATCTCAGCGTGAGAGCTGCAGCGGCTGCTGAGGGAGGTTTATAACTTGCCATACGGACACCATGTTTGAACCCACAGTGCTCACGCTTGACTGTGTTTGTGCTCGCAGGCTAGTTGTGTGCTCACATACCATAATTAGCGTAATGAGTTATTTATAGCCAGCTGTGGAATTAGCTGTGGAATTGCCAGGCAGCCACAGGGCTGATTAAGCCACTTGCCAATCAATTATTTATGGCTTCCTGGAGAAGAGTAGCTTGTCCTCTTTTGTGTGCAGCACCATGGCAACACAACAGGAAGCAGAAATCCTGTGGAGAGGAAGTAGACCCTATGACAGAATCAGCTGTGGCACCCCTGTCTGCACCATGTTTCTCTCTCTTTCTCTCTTATATTCACACTCACTCCTCTAATATAAACCATACTTTTATGAGGAGCCGTCTATGAACTCCCTCGACTCAATAAAAGGTGTTTATGCTCTCTATTTGAGGAAAAATAAATAAACTGGATGGATGAAAATAGATTATTCCCAACTGGTGAAATCAAGGACCAGACTGAATGTGGCATAGAAATTGTGCGTTTCATCCAGTCACTGCGTGAGCAGGTACACAGTAAATGAGGTTCTCGGGGTCATTTTTCTTTTTCACACTTACTAATTGTAGGGGGAAAATGTCCAGAAGTTTTGTTTTTTAAGCATTTGTAGTCATAAAAGGTTTTTCTGCTTTGCTCCAAAGTACAGCAATATGGCCACCATAACTGAGGGTACTTATTGCAAAAATGGAATAGCATCTGTCACTATTTCCTACAACAAAACTGTTGCAAAATCCTTCCTGTGAGTAAGCATGAATCACTGTCTTGACAATCAGCAGCTAAAGATGGACTGTTTTAAATTATAAAACGTGAAGTCAAGCCCAGCTGCAAAATTTCCCAGCAAGATTTTTTTTTTTTAGGTTTTTTTGGTAGGATTGATAAATATACACCTGAATATGTTTTTTTTCCTATGTGTTCCTGTATGATTCTCACCTTCCTACCACACAAACTTGCACTGCATCCCACATATCAAGGCAGGTGCAGTAAGTTAAAAAAAAAAAAAAAATAGTACATAACAGTCCAATTAAAGTATGCGCAGCCTGTTCTCTTTCACCTAATAAAGTAACCGGACAAATCTACCCTCTGCATGTCAGACAGAGGGCAGAGTGACGCTTTGAGGCGAATTTCAATCAGTCTGTCTCACTCCTACACAGCAAGTTGGCTTCTGGCTGTGTGGGAGGCCCACAGGACATAGCCATGGGCTGCATCTACACAGATCTGCCACCCAAATTGAATCTAAAATCCTCTGCAGTTTTTCCTTATCCACTTTTTTCCCCTCTGTTTTTGTAAATCGGGTCCCTGCAGAGACTGCTAAGCTTGAACTTTTCAAACTAAATCAGTAAAAGTTCCAGAGAGCAAACAACAAAAACTACATAACTGAAATTGAACTTGTGAGGCCTTTGTTAGAGTCAACACAAGACAAAATTGACTTGCCAAATGAAATGGTGAAAGTACACTAGGTGACAATTAAAGCAGTAAATGCATTACTTCTCTTAAAGGAGAACAGGAAATTAGTAGACAGTTTTTTTTTTTCATTTAAAACTTCATCTCTTTTGGGTTTTCTAGTTGAAAGTTGAGCAAACAAGCATCTGAACGTTTTGCAGCTTCCTGCAGCTTTCTCACTTTTATATATTTATATAAGGTACACTTAGGCACCACTTACATATTTGCACTTCAGGCTTCAGAGCTATTACTTCTCAATAAATGTGGGTATTACTTGCAGTAAAAGGTGGAGTAAAGTTAGCTGTTTTAAGCACCAATCAAATTCCATTATGCAGATATGCAGGAAGATGCAGTTGTAGCCAATCTCTTTGACCAAAATGAAAAGTGGCCATTGCAGTGGCCATTAAGTTTTAGTCACTCAAACATACTGACTGGTTAGCAACCACCTGGTAACCACCGGTCGTTAGGAAAATAATGTTCCCCAACACGGTGTGACCAGCAACTGAAGGGCTGTCACTGTGGCATTGGTTGCTAAACCCCCAGTTATCTAGAGATGGGGTTGTTGGCAATCGCTAAATGAAACTGGTTGCAACAAGGTATACAGTGCTGTATTAAAAACCTCCTTCAAATTGTCTTGGTTTCTAGCAGAGAGCCACAGTCGCCCATAGTTTGTAGAGAAGATGCTGACTGTGAAGTATGCAACACAAATTGGAAAGGTACAACTTTCACACTTTTTTTAAGTTTCGTTATCACTTGGTGATTAGTTAGCAGAAACTACATGAAACTACAGACTACCTGCTAGCAACCAAAGCAGTAATAAATAGATTTTTGGTGCGGCACATACTCTTAGGGTGCCTGGGTTGTTGACCCAGTGTTTTGAGCTTTTGTACTTTTATTTTTGTTCTCATCAGGGTTTAGGACTGCAAGTGTTTTGGTTTCTGTTTTGTATATCTATTTCTCAAGTTCTTCTTGGTTTGTCATTTTCTCGTTTTTAGTTTCGGTTTCCATACTCCCTGTGCTCTGTGTTCCTTCTGTTGCAGTGTCTGTGATGTCATAGTGTCTGCTTGTGAGTCTGTGTCTGTAAGTTCAGTCGGTGTGTTTCCTGTTTTACTTTGAAGGTCTGTGTCTTATGTTAATGTGTCTGGTTTTGCTGCCCTTGTCTCATTAGGCCTGATTTGTCCTCACTGTGTTTCCCTCCTGTCTCTCATTCCCTGATTGCTCCCTCTGTGTATTTTAGCCCTGTGTTTTCCTTTGTCTGTGTTGCAATCCACCCTTATCTCATGCTATGTGTTCTGGCTACCTGCTTAGTTTGTTTGTATTTTCAGTTTAGCCAGATTTCTGTTTTTCCATCCCGCAATAAAGCTGAGTTTTGAGTTCACGTTTGCCAATGTGAGTCTGCACTTTGTGTCCACCATTCCTGCCTGCACACAGTCTTCATTTGACAATTCTGTGTGACCAAGTTTCCCTAGCAACAGCCAACAACCTCCAGCAACCATTCACTATCCAGTCAGGGAATACACAATTTTCCCTAGCAACTGGAAGTTGTAATGGGACCACTGACCAGTCTCTGGGTCTGTGTGGCTAAGGCTTTAGTCATGGCTAGCTAATTTTATGCTAAAGGCTTATCCGGTCTTTAAGTGATGATGTATGAGCCCTGCTTGCGGGTCCAAACTAGTCTGCATTTATAAAGGTTGTTGCAGGTTTAACATGTATTAATGTGTTGTAGCTTGTTCTATTTAATCTGAACAAGCTCCTAAAAAAGTCAGTGATCACTGTCGGCCTCTCTCTGTTTTTATTACCACTGTTCATTTTAAAGCTCAGTTTTTAAAACTTTACGATATAACTACAGCCCAGCCCATGGAGCAGTATATTAATGACTAACCTCGGATTGTGGATGGATTATCTTAGTTGTTCTCCTGACTGAAGTTTGGTCCGTTTACAGCATCCTGCCATGCGATTGCATTTGTCCCTAACCATCGGGAACCCTCACGTTAACGTTTATCAAGTGGAAAAAAGTTAGCCTTCATCCTCCAGCTGTTTATAGTATGCTAACATAGCTGTGTCACTAGCGATCACGTATCCCATCATTATATACCAGCTAGCCCAACTTCAGTAATCCTACAAACATCACTGCTGTTTAGTTTTCTGTTTTCATTTATGCCGGAAGTGATAGCAGAGCTGTACGTTTGATATTTTTTTCAGGAATCCCTCAGTTAGAACATGGTGTATTATGTTTAGGTGGAAACTAGCGAGCTAACTCCCTGCTAACTTCTAACTCTGTTAAATTTCATAAATCCTGTTTCTCATGGATGCCTGGATGTTAAACTCAACCGTTACACCTGGTAGACAACCACACTGATCATTTTTTTTTAAAGATGAAATAATTTAGACAGTTTGTAACTCTCAGTAATGCCGTAGTGTTCATTTGATTTTGGGACCTGAAGCAGAGTTTGGGCCCAGAAATGGCTAATGACATCAGACTTAAAGACTGGACTGATGCTCTAGCTTGCCTTGTGCGTTTGAAAAAAATATGGTTGGTTGTTATTAATGTGACAATATCTTTGGCAAAAATGCCCCTCAATCATCAAGCAACCATTTCTGGAATCTGTTAGAGCCGCAGTTTAAAATAATACGGAGCCCTGGTGCAGGGTCTTAGTTTATACACTGTCTTAAAGCCATTTTAGCTCCCCCTGCTAACAATCAGAGCTGTACACCAAAGATGACTATATTAAGTGCATCCCTTCTCAGTGATATCAAACAAGTGTCTGAAATGTTGCAGTGAGTGATTTTGCCTGACAGGGATTACTTCCATATACACTGACCTCATTATTTAAACTTTAACTATATTTAAAATGAGCATCTACCACTGTAGAAGTGTAAGTATGACAGAAAATATGAAGCATATAATTGGGCCATGGAAACATCGTCTTGTTTCATCTGTATATATGTGTACAAATGACAGCTGGTCATTTTACTGGGGGTTATATATTGGTCTATGTGTAAAACATAATAACAAAACACATAACAAAGATGACCTGAATGACTCCTCCCTCATATCATTCCACAGAAATATATTTTCAGTGTTAAACACATTGCTATGACAAACTCCCATGTGTATTTTTTATCACTTCCTCCCCCCTTTTCTCACTTTCTTTCACACTTTTCTCTTCTCTAAGCACTTTATTCCTCGCCTCAGTTCTTCTGGAAGGACATCTGTTTGCCCACGGAGTCATCAATCCCAGCATGCCTGGCTGTTGCCCAACCTTGGCTATGTGTGTTTTGTTTTTTTTTGTTGTGTTTTTTTTTTTCTACCTGCTGTCTGCTCTTTTGCCAAACAGTCATCACTTTCTCATTTTACAGCATTTATCGAGAGGATGTACGAGTAGATGGAGCTGATGCAAAGACAAACATGCATTTCGAGCGCGATGACACACAACCACATTCAAATACAGATACAGCATATCGTATCGACTCACAAAGCTTTCCGTCTTTTCTTAAGGACTCCACATATAGGCACACAAATCAAGGGTTTCATGAATAGGAAATGCATATTCAACAATATTGTGAAAGCTTTGACAGACTTCTGTGTGTGTATGCACACATATACCTAAACAGAGAAGTGTTATCTACAAGGACAAATGAATGAGTAATGTTTGCTGTTGCAGGAAGCTGAAGTGATAGTGTTTTTTGCCTCACGTGGTATGAACATGCAGTCAGTGTACTGGCACAGGCATTGAGTGTAGAACAAACGAAAATGCCTTTTTTTTTTTCTTCTTTTTTTTTTACCTATTTTTATGGAATATTGTTTACAATCACGTCTGTTTTTTTTGCCAATAACCACTTTTCAGTGTCAACTTTCTGGAAAAATCTCAGAGAATGCAGGATATTATTATTATTGTAGTTTTGGTATGTGCTCTCTCGAGAACCAGCTGCACCCAAGAGGCTGTTCCAATTAGCTTACAAACCCACATACAGCAGGCCTGCACCTGTTAGTCTGGTCAATCACTTTGTAGGCACTCTGGTTCTTTTTAAACACAGCAGCTTTTATTATCACTTTTTTGTGTTGAGGACATTGAAAGTTCATCATCCCACTGTGAAGCATGGCGCCACGACGTCAAAGGGTTGCTCAGGTCTATGCCAATGACCTAAATGATTACTGTTTTCCGTTTGGTTGTCCAGCTCATTTTTTGTTTCATTTTCTCTCCCTCTCTTTTTTATTGTTATTTAGTTGCATTATGTCCTGTCACCCTTCCTGTGTGCACATTTTTGGAAAGTTTCCCTCTGCAGTACACACACACACACACACACACACACTGCTTGGCCTTCACCCCTTACATCATGTTTCCATTGCTCAATGAAAGATGACCTGTGGCATATGCAGCCATTGGGTTTATTTGTCACTCAAAGGCAAACCTTCTGTCCAATCCTTTATTTCCATCTGTTCCCTCCTGTTTCTCTTTTTATTCTGATAGGTCATATTTAACAGTGAGATTTGAAGAGGAAACAAAACATAAATTTGCATTAATTAATCTGCTTGTCATCCAGGTTGACGTCTTAAAAGGTCTGAACCCCTAAAATGTTTGGTTTACTGTTGCATATGATAAAGAAACGCATCAGCCTCACACAATTGAGAAACAGTAACCAGTAAATGTTTAGCATTCCTCTTCATATTTCCACATCTCATTTCTGTGAATCAGCAATTTCAAAACCATGTGAATTTTATGAACCTTTTTATTGCAATGTTTATTATATTAAAAAGGACTTTATTCAAATCGTATTTGCTTCTTTTCCCCTTCCATCTGAGCATAAATGTGCCTCGCGGAGCTCCACAGGCCGTTTCTGTCAATTTAGTCTCAGTTAATTAGTAATCAATAGCCACCCAAACAGCTGTAAAAACAAGCGTGTACACACATACACACACACACACACTCACATAAACACATGTTCCTCCTGCTCATTCTGTCCAATTAAATCCATCATAAAGATTCCAAGGCAAGTGTATAATAGGAGCACAATATTTCAGCAGTCATTACCCAAACCGAGTTGGCCTGGTTCTCATTACCTGGAGACCTCGTAGGAGCTGCCAGCTCTGCATGCGCACACACACATAAGCACACAAACGTGAATAAATATGCTCATGACTGGCTTCTCACTAATTTGAGACCTGGTTGAAATGTTTTTGAGTGGAAAATGCTCGGTGTCAGCACGGCAGCTTGTAAAATGTCCTCTGAATTCCTGTATCAGCAGCTTGCAGACGTGCACAGAGGGCAGTCACAGAAATGTATTACATGCTATCTGTTCTGTTTATTCCAGCAATCACACTGTGATTGCATTTGTTTGTGTGTTTATGTATGTTTGTTTGGGGGGTTTTTTTTTGTTTTTTTTTAGCCTGAGGCTCTGAGAAACTGTTGGCTTCTGCTGATATAGATTTGTTTTCACTCACACTGATGCACACAAATATGTATTTACCTATGCTACATTACAGAGAAGATGCGAAATATTGACTTATTCAACGCTGGAGCTCATGGACAGCACAAACTGATGTGGACACTGTTCATATGTACACACACTATTGCTCTCATGTACTATACATATATATATATATACATATATATGCAGCAGCAGCGCACACTCACACATCTTGTAATGCAATGGAGGTGGAATGTGAACGGGCCTGTTCATTGCCTTGGAAACGGCAGGCTAGCCGGTGGGGGTGGCAGCTCCACAGAGTAATGATGTTATCTCCCAAATGGGTTCAGTTCAGGACAGACCCCCATAGACCTACTGTACATACACACTGAAACGCACATGTCCACCTGTCTCCTGCATTTTACTTTAACAGATAGCGGAAATCTTCCTGCACTACAAGCAGCATGTTGTAAGTGACAGGGTGTAGATGCACTAGATCAGGTTAGGGAATCTCACTAATCTGATCCAAAGGCATACAGTATTTATAGTACTTTTTCATAATTCAGGTGACAACAGAAGCTCTCCTGCAAAGTCTTTTGCTTGTACGGAACAAAAATTAATGTGCTTTTATTTTTTTAAACAAGGTGTGAAATAAAGGCCTCAATAACACACAATACATGTGGGTTTTGTTTATTGACATTTGGTCATGGGCTGCAAATTTACTTTAAGTTTAGGTCATTCTGAAAATGAACTAATACTCCAAAAATCTATGTTACTTGGCAGAGATACAATATATGTAATTTAGGTCAGAAGGTTTGTGTTTAAATTGCATTTAGTGAAAATGGATACTTTATTAAGTATACTTTGCAAGTACCAGGTTGGACCTCCCTTTGCCTTCAGAACTGTGTTGGCACAGATTCAACACATTCCCCAGAGAGTTTGGTCCATATTGATATGACAGACACTCACACAGTAGAAGATTTATTAGCCACACATACATGCTGCAAATTTCCCATTTCACCACATCCCATAGGAGCTCCACTGGACTGAGATCTGTTAACTGTGGGGAACAGTGAACGTCTTGTTAGAGCAACCATTTTTGAGATGATTTGAGCTTTGTGACGTGGTGCATTAGCCCACTGGAAGCAGCCATCATTATGGTCATAAAGGAATTGGGTATTGATATGGCCATCAACAAAATTCACATCCAAGGTTTACCAAGAAAATATCAGAGAACATTACACTACTAACAACTCGAACCACTGGTAAAAGGCAGGTTGGATTCATGCATTCATGTTGTTTACACCACATTCTCATCCAAACATCCAACAATGTCCCAACAGAAATTGAAACTCCTCAGAGCAATCAACTTTGCTGCCAATTTGGTGAGCCTGTTTAAATTGTAGCCTTAGTTTCTTGATCTTAGCTGGCAGGAGTGGTGGCTGGAATGGTCTTCTGCTGTTGTAATCGACTGTTTCAGGGTTCGATGTGTAGTGCGTCCGGAAATGCTCTTCTGCATACCTTGGTTATATAACAAGTTGTCATTTGCTCAGAGGCAATCTGAGCATTCTCTGACCTCTAGCATCAAAAAGGCATTTTATCTCAGAGAGCTGCCGCTCACTGGGGATTTTCTCTTTTTTGGACCATGTAATCCCCAGAGATGGTTGTGTGAGTAAACCCCAGTAGATCAGCAGTTTCTGAAATACTCAGACCAGCCCATCTGGTACTATCCACCATGCCACTTTCAAAGTCACTTAAATCACCTTCCTGATGCTCGGTTTGAACTTTGGTAGAATGTCTCGACCATATCTACATACCTAAATCTTCCCAATGCAGGATTGTGTGACTGTACATGTCAAAAATATATTGAGTTTAAAAAAATAAAACACATATCTATGGATTAATACATGTAAACTCTAAATATGACTGTTGCTGAAATCAACAGCAGAAGCAGGAACAATGTTTGATTGGCTGATTTCTTGCCAATATAACTTAATAATCATCTGAGTGGTAATTCTACACATTGGAGCCTTTCCAAAGATTACTTCTAAAAAGATTTTGATATGCTTGATGTAGATATAGATCTATTGATCAATTAGGCAGTTGAAAGACTCTTTTACAAAGCATTGAATCAAGAGAACTGCAGGGTAAATAATTTTATTTGTAACTCTTCTTTTAGATTATTTGCTTATGTTTACTTCAATTTACAATCACTGAAGACATTGGATGCCTCTATACATATATCAGCATATATCTGCAATACACTGAATTTGCACCGTCAGGCAATATCTTAGAAATGTTTGGAAAATCTCTCAACTGGGGCCAAAAAAATGTTTTTTGTTTCTCTGGACATCTTTTTTTCGTCCTGACAGCCTGTGTAAATGGAACCTTGTTTACGCTCTATAACCCATGTTATTACCCATGGTGCTCCTCTACCTCCACCGTCTGCCAGTGGGCTCTCCATTCTTCACTACCCCCCCATCCTGCAGCTGCCTCTCTGTTCCATTCTCCACTACACCCCCCCACCCATTCTGCAGCTGCACCCCACTTCTCATATCTCATGTCACGACAGCAGAGACTCACATTTGTGCTTGTTGTGCTTATATGCACATCATATTTGATCCACTTCATTTGGAATTTAAACTGGTGTTTATTCACTTCTCTTTGGGGCATTATTTTGGATTACACTGCAGGAAAATGATCCCCACACCAGTCCTTATTCCTTTTATTTCACATTCCTACATTCCCCTTTTCTCTAAGTGGCCATTCGTTCATTCACAGTGGTCGAGTTACACTAAATGGTCCCTGCTTCAACAAGATTTCTCTAGGATAATTTTGTATTCATGTTCCTTCTCCTACTTTCTTTGTGCTTCCCTTTCCCAAAGTAATATTAAACTATTTATTGTTGAAGACAGCAAGTTAGTGGATGGTTAAGTTTCAGAGAATTGCCTCTCCAGTATGCATATTGTTATAGTATTATACTGAGAATTTCACTGTGTTCAGCATATGAATCCTATTGACTTTGCCAAGAAAGCTTGACTTTTGTGGTATGAGGAAGAAGTTAAGATGAACAGTCGCTCTGAAATTTGTTAAATACCTTTATGTGGACCTGAGGAGGAACTGTAAAAACTTTGGTGTCACTGTGATGTTTCATAAGCATCACTACTTTGGTGTATCCAAACTTTGCATTGTCACTGTTACTTTTCATTTAAAACTATAACCTGTATATAAAAATGGAGGTAGCTTCCAGGTCTAAAAAGTGAAGCCAATGCCGGAATGCTTTTATCCAGCATTTTTCCAAATGGCCAGCAGGGGCAGCCCCTGTGACTGCAAGAAGAAGTCTGATTGTATAGCTCCATGACATCAATTAACACTTCCTGTTGTGTTTATGGTTTCGGTGTGGTGCTTTGAATTTTGTGGAATTCAGCACAGTATGCATTTTATACATTATGGTCTCTTGAAGCAGGGTGTGTTTTAAAGTTGTCCTACAACTTTAAAGCATAACCCGTGTTGTGTAATTTGCCTGTGACCATGTAGTTCCTCATGTCTGTTATCTGATTTAAAAAGACTAAGATGGCAACGGCAATGAAACTCAGCTACGTCCATATTTTATATACAAGTTATGCTCAAAACCTGCAGACTATAATTGAAGCCTTATTAAGATGGCCTATGGCTAAATTTCTGCAGGTTTCAGGAAGTTATCATTTACAGACTTTTTCAAGACTGTTATGAATGCAATTTATTTTATACCTGCGAATGCAGAAGAGGTGGAAGTAGAATTTGATTACCAGTATGTCTTTATTATTTTTATGTGGCAGTTCTTTAAGGCCTTCACATTTGATATTGGCAAATAGGCTGGGCTGTTTTTTAGCCATATTTCATTTCATTTAATCTTACCCATATTAGATTAAGTAACATCAAAAGAAATGATTTGAAATAAATTCTCACTGGACAGCAGTTAGAATTTTTTTTCCATTTTTTTTTCCTTTTGTTGTTTTATTGTAGTGTGAGCAAAAAAGATATTTCTCAAAAACCTTTGTAAAGTGAAACTGAGTTTAATGCAAGTGCCAGAGTTGCATGTAACATATTTTAGGATGCTTTTTTAAATTGACATACTATTGGAAATGTGTCTTTTTAAGGTAGGAAAAGCAAATGTGTTCAGACAGAAACAAGTGCATTTTTACTTTTAGCATTTATTTAGGCCATTTGCCTAAATTAGTGTTAAAATGACTTTTTCTCGATGCTTGCAGGCAGCAGCATTTATAAGTGCAAGTAAATTAAGAGAAGTGAGCTACTGTCATTGATGGCACATTTCCTATTTTGAAGTGTGAATCTATTGCCACAAGGTGCCAGTAGCAGCAGCAGCATTATAGTGGAATAGTATCCAGTGACACAATGGCGATGGCAACCTTATTTATTTGGCACATTATACGTAAACTCAATGTGCTTAGCATAAACGATAAAAACATAAAAGCCTATGCCTAAACAAGCTTATAAAATAAATATAAAGTATAAAATAACTCCTTCAGACTTTATTTTAACAATAACTAAATTATACTAATCTTTTAACTGCACAGTTTTTTATTGGGTTGAGCTTTATAACCAGCTACTTATGGCTTGCTTATCTGCTGTCTAACCACATCAGTAATTTCAATCTGCTGTTTGGTGTTCTTGTCATATTGAGTGCAACAAATGAGTACAACCAACAAGGGCTCCCTTAATACCTGTTTTTTTTTATTTGTTTGTTTTTTGTCTGTTTACTTCTGGTTCACACAACACATAGGTCACACACCACCTTTGTAGCTCGGTTGGGCTCAGCGGTATGTTTACCTGAAGTGGTGAAACAAGTTTGTTGCTTTTACCTTTAGTTTCTTGCCTATTTTGCAAACTACTATTCATTGTTGGAGATTGGTGAAATATTTGATGCTGAATTATTATTATAAAAAAAATTGGTACTGAATCATTATCTGAGGCTGTGACACGTGGCTCTTGCTCTCAGATATACCTGGGCTTGAACATAAACACGTGGCATTGATATAGCAATGATATCGGGATAATACACCTTCATACTATGTAAAGATTTGTACTGATACTACCACAGACAATAAGATAGGGCAATGGCCCAGCCTGTACGTGTGTGTGTGTTCATCTCATTCTTTGATTTCAGGAGTCCTTTTATCTTCATACCACTCTTTGTTTTTTTTTTCCTAACAACACCAACAAATATAAAATGCTCTTTAATTAGCACCCGACTTAGTGTATAAGTGGAAGGAAAGCTGTCATTTTCAAGTCACCTGATACGAACTATAAGTCCATTTCAAGTCCTGATCTGACTAACTTACCACATAAGCTTCCCTACATTTACTTCATATTATCTATTCCATTTTACGCTTAAAAGTGTTCACTGCGTGTCTTAATGTGTATGGATGGACATTAACCCACATGCACAGTTCAAATGTATGTGGAGTATTCCAAGTCCACCAACTTTTGCTTGTGGTAACTGCTTCTGCTAATTATACATGTTGACAGTTATTAATATCTTCAATGTCCTTTGTGTGTCTGTGTGTGCGTGTGCATATTTGTGTGTTGGAATGATAATGTTAATGAGCCTCGAGCATGTGTCTCTTAGTTATTTATAAAGTGTTTTGTGCTCAAGGGTACGCACTGCTCCCTCGCTCTCCTGTTATATTCATGCCGCGGTGAGGACGCAGCATACACTCCTGTTGATTTCCAGGGCTGTCCTTCAGCTGTCAGAAGACCCACGTTTTAATATACAGTATAAATATTGCATCCATTTATTTCTCAAAAGGAGTTTTTTTACTATTATTTTAAATCTCTTTTAAGTGTCTGCGTAAAAGAGTCAGAGTTGCGGTGCTGTGCTGTGAGTGAGTGAGTGATGCTACCTTTGATTTTATCACAAGGGTCACATCCTCTCTACAGGCATGCTTCTTCCTGTTGTGTTACCATAGCTACACTGCATACAATAAAAGGACAAGCTACTTTCCTCCTTGAAGCCATACGCTCTGTTTGTCTTCTTCCTTCTCGCCACATGAAAACAAACACACAGAAACAAACATGCACACCCAGCTCCACACAAACACACACACACACACACTTGGAAGGACTAAACGGTATAAACACACACATTCGTTTCTTCTCAGTTATAAACGCTCATGCACACCAAAACGGCAATGCAAATGACATTATTACAACACAAGAGAGCATCCAGTTACCGTTTTATATGATCGGTTAAGCCAGGCTGGCATGCCAGTTAACTTACTAGAAAATAGGTCACTATATTGAGATATTCACCAATCACATCACTGTGGATTACCAGATGCAGCCATAGCCCATCAGGACATTAGATATTGAAAATTAACCGGAGGATTTGGTAACAATAAAAACGTTTCTCCTGATGCGTCTGCTGTGTCCAGAACTGACACTGCTGCAGTGCTTCATGCAGTGGTACGACTTCATGCATGGTACAACTGCATGAACGCCACCGTAGTTTTTTTGTTTTGTTTTGGGGATTTTTGGTCCGTTTGAAGACAGAAAATGTGTGACTTTTGAGAGCTAGAATTCACAGGCAATCTGTTTCGCTCGTTTGTCGAAACTTTCAGTCTTGTGGTGAACGTGAGAGATGGCACAAACGAGATCAAACGTTTCACACAGAAAAAATTAATTCATTGCTGTGCTTCAAATTGTCACTCATCCCGCCACGTTAACATGGCGAGACAACCACTTAAAATCCCAGATTTTCTCTAAATGTGAGGGGGCCTTAATACCGCCAAATATTTGCCCAAGCAGAGGCTTTAAAAGTGTCCAGGGGAGCAAAGATGAGCCATACCCCTGCATACCTCTTTTATTTGAAATATTTATACTGTACTCCACTGCTACTCTGTCAAATCCATGTACATGGGGGAGGGTGAGTCTTTAAACTGGCTGCACTGAGGTGGCTGTGCAGGGAGCAGTTAAGCTCAGGGATGTTAAGCTGTCCCTTACTACTGAAATGAAATGATCTGTAGAGGAAAGCAGCAGCATGTCCATGGATTTGAGTGCATGTGTTCAACAGAGTGGGGCTGCATGCTCATTCACAGCAATGAATGCTGTAGTATTTCTTTTAGAGAGATTTAGATTTAAACAAAATAGGTCCATTAGTTCCCGAACATAATGTCTCATCCATGTCTGCTGATGAGTGAGCTGGTTTTAATCCAAGCGTGCCACCACCAGCGGGTGTCTTTGCCTATGGTGACACATCAGTCACTGTCAGCAGTTAAACTTCTAATCAGAGGAACCTTGCTCGTGTCACGTTCAGCCCGATTGATGGGAGGGTTTTTCATCCTGCAGCGTAATCAGAGTGAAGATATCGAAAATCTCTCCTACTAAAACATTTCATCTTTCAGGGTCAAACTCAACCAGAATAGTTTGCCTTGAAAAAATTTGATGATATTTTCAACCAAGCTGATTGAGATTCTTATACTGTATAAAAACTAGGATTAGCTGTATTAACGATGCTAATAGAGGGGGGGTAAACAAAATTGTTTTCACACAGTGACAAAAGGATTTAAGATTTTAGCTTTTCAAATGAGACTTAGCTGATTGATTGTTGTTCTGGTTTGCCTTTTTTGTTTTTTCATATATAATGAGAAACTAGAAAGAAGACATCAGCAGTAGTAATGTCAAAAATGTGAATGTTATATTATGCAGATGTTATTTTTTCCCTGATATGGAGCATATTTTGTGATGTAAGGAGAGATTTTTGGTGGTTTGTATGTGCGTTTCGTTATGATGTTATGTTGTCTATGTTTTCCAGTGTAGTGTCAAAATGTAAAGATTTATGACCGCAGGAAGAACAGGTGATGCAGCTGCTGCAGCTAATTGGAATCTTAATAGACTAAACTAAACTAAACCCGTGGGCTCATAAGCAGAGCAGTCAGAAATAAAAAGATGAGTTATATTTGCTGTAGCTCTCAAATGCAGTCATAGAAGAGTGCGGTACCTGATCCTCGTACTGCTTTCACTTTTGCTTGTTTGTGCCACCCTTTTCGGAGAGCATTTAGCGTGCCATGCGATAACCGCACATCTCAGTAGCTGAATGCAACCACATTATTGTCACATGAACTATAAACAAAAGATGCCTTAGTCAAGTCAGGGGTTGACTCAGATGAAGGTGTCTCAGTAGGAGAAATTTACATGAGGTTTTACATTTACAAACTGTATGATGCATTCAGGGACCTGCTCACTTTTTGTTGTGATTCAGCTGAAAACACTAATGAAATGCTCCACAAGGGATATCTGTTGGAGTGTTAACAATCAATGTCATTCCAGACATGGAAAATGAATTCACAGAAATCATTTCACCGATATGATCTTTCATGTTTTTGCAAAATCATTGCTTCCAGTTCTTTCTTTTTTTTCTCGTACTTACAGTTTATGGTTTGTTGGCCTTCCTTTAACTTTCTGTGCATCCCATGTGTGCAAGAACCACATACAGCAAATAAGCAGTCATGCATGTTTAAATGCAGAAAGCAAGCAGCACTTTATAATAGTCACGCCGTAGCACACGTATTTGTGGGGTACATGCTGAATTCTATGAAATGGTTACTTCATATGATTTTTGTTTTGATTGCAATTATATGAAAAAGTAAAGCAGTGGGAGACGGAAATCAGGGTCAATCATGTGTCTTGGTTTGTTGCATATTAATGCCAACTCTATCAACTGCCCTTTATTTTGCACTTAATGATACATGCTGATAATTGAGGTGCCTGCAGTGTATATTTGTCAACGAAGTAATCAGCCATCTATTGTTACATTTGTGCATATAGCTGACTTGATTTGTGAAGCATGGCGACGCCTAGGCTACACACAAATCGTGTGCACTTCGAAAAGCACGTCTACCCACATTTGCAAAACATATGGACCGTTGTACATTTGCTTGTATGCTTTGCTTATGTTGCCGAGCAAATGTAGCGGTGGTGAAGCTTTTAGTTTGGATAAGTGTCAGTTACATGCTGAGATGTCGCAGTCCTCCTCCAGCTTCCTCAGCTGAACATCACAGGCTTCTGTGAATGACTGTCCCATTGTTGGGGATTGCTTTTTTATCTAGGGAGCCATGAATGTATCTGCTTGTTCACATCTCACTCTCATTTTTACTGATACTCGCGCTCACGCTGTACCAACACCAACACCTACACCCCCTCCCCCCGTCCTGACTCATGATTCATATGCTCGCACGGCACTGTGCTGCTAGTGACTGATCGATTTTCTGGCAGATTTGTGCCCACACACCCACACCCTAAAGCTTTGCTATGTAATCACACAAAGTATGTTGGAAATCCTTTTTACTTTCACACCTAAAGGTTCATCAGCTCTTGGCCCAGTCACCAATGACATTACCTCTGCTTTGTGCTCCTGGAGAAATCAATCGTCCACCACTTAGAAGTGTGGGGGCTTTAATTAAATAAATGGAGCACATCATTGCTGGAGTTTGGGGGGGCTGACAAGAGCAGAATGGTGACAGGGGGTAGAGCATTGAGGTCCAAACAATCTGTCGTTTTAACAGCCCACCCTCAGTGAAACCACAAGTTAGTCACCCTCTGAAACACTCTGACTCCTGCCTGCACACATACGCACACTCTCTTTCTCACAGTCCATCAGATGTGTGACTAAGCATGCCATTGTCAGTGTGACTGAGGATGAGCCTCACTAGTTCACCAGTCTTTCCACCGCCCACCCTCATACATACACACACACAAAGGCGCGCACACACAGACAGAGCCATCCCTGTTTCCCATCTGTCACCCTCCACTCAGCAGACAGCAGTGTCGCCTGTCAAAAGTGCTGGTCATTGATTGTTACTGTAAGGTGGGATGGGCTTTGTAGTATTGAATTTCGAATGACTCCGGTAAGCTATGATGCTGGTGTGGGCAGTGGCAGCTGTTTGGGTACAGTGCTCATTTTGAAGGGCCCAGCTACCTGAAAGATCCCATCATGGATAGTAAATAGTTAGCTGTGCTGGATCAAAGGCTCATTTATCCCACCTAATAAAACATTTGCACCAGTTGAAATGTAAAGAACAGCACATTGATTTTAGCACTTTAAAATCTGGCGGTTTTAAGAGATGTGTTAATATAATAAAACAATAGCAGTTAATATATTCATACTTGTTGTGCAGAAATAATGTATATCACAAGTTTTAAAATGCTAAAGTGTCTACTTGTCTCAAAGCCCACACCTCCTACAATATATGCTTTTTGTTAAAAATTTTAAATAAGATTGTGTAGGGCTATTCGTTAGGGCTAAACTAAAAGTTGAACCTGAAACTGAGGAAGCTTATAAAATTAGAAGGTCTTATATCATAGAATAATAATAAAATGTATTATTTTATTGAGCAAGTAATGAAAAACAGGGCCTTATATCATGGATCTCTGAACCACTAATATAGATTTATTTAAGTGTCTCATGTTTGTTTTCAACGCGTCCGTGTCTGGGTGAGCATCGTGTTCCATGTTTTCTGAGAAAGGCTTGCTGGCTGACAACGGGAGATGGAGGAGGCGGAGGAGGAAAAGAAGGCTAAGGCCGAATCAAGTCTCCATGTCCCACTGCTTCCTCAGGTTACTCACCAGCCTCATCCATTATTTCTGGCCCTGATCCATTATGGATGAGCAGGTACAATGCCACATGGCTCCGGAACCGATGCTTCCATTGCCCTCCCCTTCCACCACTAACACCACCGCAGCTGCCGTCCTGCCAGAAACCTCCACCACCAGGGAGCTTTTCTGTCATCTCTCTGGGCTATGACCTACATAAACGGGGAGCAGGGACAACGTCTCGGTGAGGCAGAGAAACAACAGAAAGGAAATGTGGAGGATTAAAGTGAATCAGAGCAGTGATTCAATGAGAAGTAGATAAGAAAAGACGAGGGAAAGTACGGGGGAATGAAGATGATGATCATCATCATTTAAAACCCTCAAAACAAGACCTTGCATTTATTTTATCTTACTTGGTGTTCCTGTCACTTGACTCCATTTATCATCAGCTCACAACAGTTTATATCTTAAGCACACAGTCTATCTATAATGATAGCAATTAGCATCTGCTAAAACTGGCACTGTGCCTGCTTGCAGCACATCCAAGCACAGAGTTCCAGATAATAGCGCTAATGATGACTTGCAGCCTCTAACCCAAGTCGCCACCACGACTCCTCGCTGTCCTTCTTTCCCTTTTATAGCAAGGACTTCCTCAATTCTGCTGCTCTGGGGAATGTATTTAGTCACCCTGGATTTGACAGTCAAGAGGCACTTGTTTGACACTGGGAGGTAAATTGGAAAGAACCCATGTTTTGTTACAGCCTGGAGCACATCACTGTCTTGACTAATGTTTGCCAACCGGACCTTGAAAACAGCTAGATGTGTTTATTAAAGGAGCGTGTACAGGTCTATAATACATTTCACAGAATGTATTTCACCAACAGTGTCAAAGATTTGCTAAAAGTTAAGAGGTTCGTTGTTAATCAATTAAGTTTGTAAACTTGCAAATGAGTCTGACAAACACACGGGGCTTTGAGAAACTGTTTTATGATTATATTTTAGTTTGAGGTTTACCAAGCTGTTTTAGTTTATGGAAAAAGTATGCAGAGCCAGCCTTAATATTGTTATGCAACAACAACTTCTCATTCACAGTTTTTATCCCTGCAAGTGCATGTAGTGCTCATTAACAACCATGTGTCCTGCCAAGGTGTCCTTGAGCAACATCATGTAAGTCACTGAGGACAACCTTGTCAGAGAGCTGCCTGAAATATGAATGTAATATATCCCATCCCAGTTCTGGCTCCCGCTGACAACTCTGCCCAATCTTCCCTCTTTATTTTAGGGCGAGGATAGCTCCAGTATATGCTCAGAGTTGCCATTACTTATTTGGACCCTGTTCTCATGGAGAATCTGACTCTTCTGGGTGCTTTTGTAACTGGGCTATTGGAGCTAAAAGTAGGGTAGCCCTTAACTAGGTTATATAGTACTCCAACTAGGCTTCATGTTTTCTGGCCACTCTAATGAGGCTATAAAGTACATTTCTGTAAAGTTAGTTAAACTGCCAAATTGTCACACTTGGTTTTTAAAGAAGCAAAAGTTTAAACCTATGGGAAATATTTCATTTATACCAGAAAAGGTTAAAGAACTTAGTAACACTGACAAACTGCGTGAACATGAGACTTTTTGGCTCTGTTTTCTTAACACTTTGTGTCTCGTGAAGCTGTTTTTGTAAAGCTCTGCACTTTTATCGAGGATGATTTTATGAAAACGTAATAGTAAATTGAAAAGATATGTAAAATAAGTTGGTGAAATAATACTCTCGAGTGCTTAAGTGCAGTTCAGTTGTGGTATGTCAGGTTATCACAACCGAAGTGTAGGACATTCGTGGAAAGTGTACCAACCTCTTATCTAATATCCAGCAAAAAAGTAAATAAGCAGATTTTCAGAGACGTTAAACTAGCTCGCTAAGCTTAAGAACTGTTTGCACATTTTTGTGAAAGAAGATAATGGCGTGTACCGACACTGTGTGGTCAGCACATATCCTACTTTCCTGATTCTAGCATGATTTTGAGTGATATGAGTCTGTGACTGAAAAGAGAGTTTATCCAAAAAAAAAAAAAAAAAGATGAGTTGATGGAAAATCATCTTCAGCCTTTCAATGTATCACACCTTTTATTAATTGTAGTTTTTCACCCATTTTTTTTCCCTTCAACACTGAATGTGTGTGAGTGGGCCAGTCATCTGCCACAGCAGTATTACTCAGTTCAGCTCACAGGACACTTTCCCGAGTACAAGAAACAAAGGCCAGTCTGTTTCTATGGTTTCTCACATACTGGAGATCTGAGTGGAATTTTACATAGTCAAGGCTATAATAGATAGACTGCACCCACCGACATCGAACAAATACCAATAACAGTATGATGATAGAGAGTTCAACTTCAATGCTCCGAGACTAAATGTCAGCCATTCCGCAGATAGCAATTTTAGTTATGGCTTGTGTCATTGTGCTGCTCATTAGTGAAATGAAGTGTAGCCATTTTATCACTAGCAGCATTGGAAATAAAGAGCCTTCCGAGAACACGCTTTGATGCTGGAATACCTCCTCCCCAAACAATGTGTACATGCACACGTATACTCTCTCACCCTCCTGTAGGTCAAAACAGGAAGCCTGCCAAAAGAGCTTTGACAAACATATGCTCCTTTCTCCAAGCTTCTGATACATCACACTAGGGATGGGTGTTTTTCTATAGAGAGAGCACTGGAAAACTCCAACAGTGCCCTTCACATGACACACTAACACAGAGGAAAGTTTCCATTAACCATTGGACAGCTGTTTAAAGTTAAGAGAGGAGAGTGGGCTTAAGACTGAGTGAGGCTACATTTCATTGTAAAGTTACTGACTATGTGTTAACGTTAATTATGCAATTGAAAAGTATGCATGAAAGAACCTTTTACACCAAACCGATCACCATGTACAGTTACTGTCATCCGAGCCTAAATAAAATCTTTAAAAAAATAGAATTGCTAAGTCTTAAAGAAATTGAACCTTGTTGAATTTGTCACTGAGTTCAGTAATTGCATTTTAGGGCACATTGTGTTCTTTTAAAACCTAAACAGACTCCTCAAATTGAAGTGATGCAGGTCACACCATCACCATGAACCATTTCTGTGGGACTGTTTGATGAATAATCCTTTCCTAAACCACAAAGCTGAAGCCTTAAAATCTTACACATACTATTTTATTAGTCATGCCACTGATGATGCTCCAGGAGATGGGCAGAGCTGCTTGTAACTCTAAACATTATTGAAAAAAAACGGTGTAAAGCAATTTCCCTACCCAATCGTATTGCCTTGCCATTGCAGTTGGTGATTTGTCATTTTAACCAGTAAAGTAAACACAGTTCTTATTTGTTTATTTCTGCCTTAGACTTCCTGAAGTTCCAACTCCCTGGTCTCAGTCTGAAATGGAGAATTTAAGTTATAACTGGCTCTGCCCTGTCTTTCATTCACAGCAAAGTGACTGAGTTTTCCCCAGACAGATCCAGGGCAATTGGAACAGTGAATGGAGGACACACACACACACACACACACACACACACACACACACACACACACACACACACACACACACACACACACACACACACACACACACACACACACACACCTCCTCTACCTCTATCTACTCACACATGCACTTTAAAATAAAATATTTTCCCATTTCTGTTCCTTCCACTGCTTTCTGACTTCTCTTCCACCCAGCTCTTTTGTACTTTTGACTCTCTCCATATTTCTCCTGCTTATGTCTTAAATCTGTGTGCTTCACATAATCAGTCAGCCCGACTCGGGGAGCATATAAAATATGTTGTCTGCAAACAAACAGCCCATCTGATGTTAATGCTGAATACTGAACAGTGTGCGTATGTGTTTTTCACCTGTTTCTGTCTTTCTCTGGGGTGAAAATGCAGTGGGTAAAGAATGACTGGGTGACAGGTGAGAGGAGCTGAGCCTCACAGGTTCATTACCGACTGGCAGAGTGGAGCACTCCGGGGCACAGCGTTTGCAGGTAACGCTTCGGGCCTCCTCATCACCATCCTGTCACCTTCATTTTCTTACTCTCGGGCTTGGCACAGCGGCTGACCTGCTCGCCTCCAGGGAAAAAACTGTCATCCAGAACAATAAGTCGGCACCTAGTAGCGAGAAACAGGAGAAAAACAGCGGTTTTGTTTAGTCGCTGAGAGAATGAAAAAGGGTGGCATCATCTGACCTCTATGTGAATTTGATATGCAGTTTGCAATATATAGCGGGATAGACGGACAGAAACACGTTTTTCTACTTTCCAATATGTCTCAACTTCTCTATTACTGTGAAATAAACCATTTTACACTTGGGATATTGAACTTCTCTGGCATGGCACACCTGTCAAAGCTTTGATATAAGGTTGCCTAACAGCGATATTTAAACATGACAAGATCATTAAGTATGGAGCTGCAAATTTGGCACAGTATCTGGCATTCAAGGGAATATGATATGAAGCAGAGTTTTCAGTTTCACCTCAAGCTGCACCTCTATCCTCAAATAACATCAAATTGATAATAACTGCTTATCTCCAAAACTTAACTTTATCATTAAAAAGGACACCTGTTTCACCCTAGCCTCGCCAGCTCTGAAAATATTTTGTTATCAATATAATAATTCATTAGCACACATATTATACACTTCTGCTGCTATTCCATGCATTGTGCATGCTGGAGTAGTTAAAAATGACAAGCTGTCAGGTGTAACTCGTATCATACGCTCACATGTCAAAGATTGTGCCGGATCTTCACGCTTTAAGCAGTTGGCATGAATTAAAGCTGAGAGGGAGATGATGACTGCTGTGATTTACATGGGAGCATTTCTTCAGTCTGTGTGGACAGATTAAAGCACTGCAGGAAAACACACACAGCAGACAGTTTATTAGGTACTAGTACAGGGTTTTCCTTCTGAAGGACCTTAATGCTTCATAGCATTGATTCAACAAGGTACAGGACATTCATCAGAGAATTTCTTTCATATTGTCATAATAGCATCACACAGGTGCATCCATGATGCGAATCGCTTGTTCCACCACTTCTCGAATGCTGCACCACGGACCACGGAGGCGGATTTGAGTACAGCAAATTCACGGTGATGTTAAAAAAACATGTTTAAGATGATTTGAGCTTTGTGACATGGCACATTATCCTATTGGATGCAGCCATCAGGAGATCGGTACAGTGTGGTCATAAAGGGATGGACACGATCAACAACAATATTCAGATATACTATGGCATTTTAACAATGCTGTGTGAGTACAGCATTGGCCAACGTGTGCCAAGATACTATCTCCCACACCACCAGCAGCAGAAACTGTTGATATGAGGCAGGGTGGAGCCATGCTTTCATGTCGTTCACATGAAATTCTGACCCTACCATTCAAATGTTGCACCAGAAATAAAGACTCATCAGACCAACCACTGTTGTTGCAATCTTCTATCAAGTTTTGGTGAGTCTCTCTATCTTGTTCTTAGTTAATAAGAGTGCACTAGTATGGTCCTCTGCACACAAAAAAGAAAAATATAAACTGATATCTACATTAGAAAACACTAATTTCTGAATTTTGTTGTTCATCAACTCTTTTGTGTTTAAGTTAATTAAATGACATAAATGATGTTTTGCAATTTAGTCAAAATGTAATTTTACTGCTATGGCTAACATTTTAAACTAGCATATAACCTAAATTATGTTGTATTATCAAGCTGATAAGGTCTACAGTAGTCAGCTAATATAAAATATACACTAGCTAACTATATAAACATCCTAGAGACACAGAGCAGCACTTGCTTTCATTTGAAGTAATATTTCTGGCCAGCTGATCAATGTAAGCACAAGATCCTTGTATTAAAGAGTCTCTTTTTTTTTCTTCCTCCTGAAAAATATCTGGCTCCTTAGTTGCTAAAAGCTAAGTGCTACATCCACTGTGCTCACCAGCACGGCACTAATTGCTATTGAGCAGGCTTTTGGGTTGGGGTCATGTTTCTAGCTCTCTCAACAAACATTCTGAGATCTGGAGGTCTTGATAAAGATGTAACACTTTTTGGAGAAAGGGTTTCTTTTTTTTTTTTTTTAAATGGCGATAACCATGATGTTGAGTGCATCTTTAAATGCAGGCAGATGTGTATTTCCTGGCTAATTTGATTGCTGGACAAAGAACATGGTTGCTGCAGCAGAAGGGAAATGCACAGTGATAATTCTGATGACGCTATTAGGAAAACTGTTGTGAGATCTACTAGTGGCATAAACTTATTAATCTAATCCGGTCTGATTACCACCTTATATGTAAAAGTGACTCAGTTACTATAAATGTGAAAGCAAAGTAGAAAGGTACCAGTAATAAAGTGTATGTTTGGGTTTTATGCAGCACTATTAAACTTTCCTATTGCTAACACTGTCAGTTTTTTTCTCCACATTTTCCACAAAGACTGCCAGTTAGGGAACTTAATTTCAGACTGCAATCAAAGGGTGGTTTTTCCACAGGCTTAACTTCAGAGGCGATGTCTTTGAGAAGTTCCCCAGACAATTTCACTGCAGTATGAGTGTACTTTCCTCTGTTATCTTTGGGTAGAAGAGGTAGGAGAAGGAAGTCATGCAATATCAGTCTGCAATATGTTTAGCTGAGGGTAAGAAATAGCCAGGCTTGTAATTGCTTTGGGACAAGCTAGGATGGTTCCTCTGGCAGTGGGAGATTTTCTTTTGGTCAACCATGAGGGCAATAAGACAGATAAGAAAGGAGAGAGAGAGGTGGGGGAAAACCGAGAGGGGTGAAAGGGAGGGAGATTTTTAGATTTTCTGAAGTGTTCAGACAAAATAGAGGTATTATCGTCCCATGGGGTTACAATGAAAAGCCCATAGTTGGTTGTCTTTCCAAAACTCTTAAGGTTCAGAAGAGGAAAACACGCACAAGTCTGGATAGCAAGAAAGAAAAAAAGTAAAAACAGTTTCGATTTCTCAGTGCATTTTTTTTTCTCATGAGCATCCTGTACAAGCGTTCCCAGCTTGTGTCACCAGGAGCCTCGGAGGAATCATGTTGCAGTCGCTGCTCTCAGTGTTACTATCAACAGCTTTTCTCCAAATGGCTTCACTTGGTTTCATTACTTCTTTACAAGATGAAACCTGCTGAAAGATACAAGAAGAGAAACACCTGCAGCCACAGATGCTGTCAGCTGCTTCCTACAGTAGTAATGCACTTCACTTGCACTGTCAGTACAGAGCTTATTTACTGTCTCCAAGGTGTGTCCTTTAATTAATAGCTGTGGGGTTGCTCTGAGTGTTTAACTGTCTGATGTTGGATTATAAAAGTGGATTAAAAGACTCTCCACCCCTGCAGCAGGGATGGAAGCAGGTTAGAGCTGCAAGTTTACTTGATTAATTGATCAAAAAACAACTTAAAAAAAAATTAAACACGCTTTAGGATATTCTGATAGGTCTGTTTAATTAATGTCTGACTTTCTACTGACTTATCAGGTCATCTATTAATTAATAGAAAATGATGGAGCTAATTAATAATACACTTTTAAACCTTAACTATGACACTTTGCCGCTCAGTGAAGGCTTAACAATTAGTAAAAGTGAGCTTCATAGAAATTGTTGAAAATTTTGTTACTTACAGTATGAAATATAGAAATATAGATATTTTCAACAAATCAGGGGAAGATCCTTCTTGTGTCTTATTGTGTGTACAGTATACAACAGACCTGAATACATCCTAGGCATGTTGCAAATGTCATACAATTCATGTTATGTCCTCCTATGAGCAAATTAAAGGCTAGAGATCGCGTTGAAAATACAGACAGCAAAAGTGAATTTGTCTGTAATCATGGACAAAAAGTATAGCTGTGGTTTCCGGTCAGTCTAACTACATGAATAGGCCAATAAATTGTGTTGTGGACTCGAGAACTTTCTAACTGTGAGCCCTGGCTGTCTGCATGTGTGCACCATGGGGAAAAGAACTGCCAGAGGAAGGGAAAATCTATTAGTTTTTTCAAAAAGATATTGAAAGATCAATCACTCGAGGAATCTGAGGTTTACAACAAGCCATCGTTATAGACAAGACAACTTTAAGTCTTGCAAAACTTTGTGGAAAAAAAAAGTTGTTTTTTTTAGAGAAGAAAAAAAAAGAATAAAACTGTGACCTGGCTATGTACGCCTGAGTTGAATCCATTATAACACCTTTGGGGTATAGACACAGAGCAACACAAGCACTTCAGCAAAGAGCAGCTAAAAAATGCTCTCTGAAGACTGCTGGTGCAAATGCCCAGAAATTTGTGTGACACCACGGACAGGATGGGCATAACTACCGTGATGTCAGCCACTTTTTTCTGTTTTAAGGATTTGAAGATGGCTGGGTCTAACTGTGAAACTGTGCGCTCACTGGTAAATGGACTGTTTCTAATATAGCACGTTTCAACTCGAACACTCATTCACCCAGCATTTGTTCGGCATGCCTCTCTCACCCATTCACACAAGTATTTTTTCTACACCTAAGTGCTTTCAATCTAACATTCACACTTCAATGAACATATCATGGAGGAACCCGAGATTGAGCATTTTGTCCAAGGATACTTTGACATGCAGATCGGAGAAGCCAGATATCAAACCACCAACCTTTCAATTACCCATTTAGGGTGGCTGTAGCTAATTGGCTAATGACTTTTAATTGAGAACTCATTAGCCAGTTTCATACTAAAGATAATCCTTCCTTTTGAAACATTATATGACCAAGATTTGAAAAACAGACTTCATATTTTGTTGTTGTTCAATATGATCCAAAACGGGTGTCTAAGCCCATAAACCAGGGGTGGGGAACTCCAGGCCTCAAGGGCCGGTGTCCTGCAGGTTTTAGATGTGTCCTTGATCCTTCATTTAAATGGATAAATGACCTCCTCAACATGTCTTGAAGTTCTCCAGAGGCCTGATACTGAACTAATCATTTAAATCAGGTGTGTTGACCCAGGGTGAGATCTAAAACCTGCAGGAGTTCCTCACCCCTACCATAAACTGAACCAGAAAGTGTGAAGACAGAGTGTTTGTTTTCCCATGGACCTCCATAGGACAGGAAGTCTTTTTGTAACTTTTTAAGCAACTGTTTAAGCGATTACATTGGTGGCTTAAGCTTTCCAATCAGAAGAATAAATATACCTATATACATATATTAGGTGATACTGTGTGAGACTGGGATACCACATTAAAAAAAAAATTAGAAGAATCACCATACCTATTGAGGGGCCTGTACTTTCCAGAGAATAACTACAAACTCTTTGATTTTATTTATTTATTTTGAACAACACTGCCATTGCAAAGGCATGTACACATTTCTGTTGGAAACTTGCAATACATTTTTTCAATCACTAGAAATCTGCATAATCCTGTTTATGATTGTGATGCACATATATTTCAGATGAAGCTTTACCAGAGAACATTTAACAAGTAGCTTTTTGTAGATTAATTTATTTTGGTGGACAACATTCTTCTTTTTCTTTGGCATTTCTTCTGCATATCCTCATGAAATAGAAAATTCTCATTAAGCTACAAACACTCTTGCCAAGACCCACTGACCCATCATCATTTTAGAGCGAGGGTTTCTTTTTATTCTCATCTGGACTTGATTATGTGGTTCTCCGGTTTTTCACATTTCACCCTTAACACATCCTGTTGCTTTGCTCCAGCAAATCATAACAAACACATCATCCGCAGTAATGCCCCTCTTTCTTTGTCTCCTTGTTGTATGCTTTATTTCCCCAAATGCTCATTTTACAGTTGGGCAGTTAATTGAATTCAGTGCTGGATGTAAAATAGTGGGTGCTTAGCTACAGCCGCCTGCTCGTGGTGCATAAGGCAACAGGGGTTATATCAACTAAAGTCAGGCTCAAATGGAGAAGCCAGTGATGCAGAGATGCGCCCACTGACTAACTGATAATGAAACCTGATGCTGGGTGTTTAGTTATGTCACAGGAGTGAAAAACTAACCTGTTGTTCAAAAGTAAAGGTTTTACTTGTAGCTCAATGGGTTGCTGGATTTGCTTTTGGCTAAAGCAACGTGTTGGATATAATACAGCATATACAGATGCTTGATTGGGTTAATATAACAGATCATCCTGCTGGGGAGACAGTATATGTGGAACAAATGATCCACGCATATTATTTATTATGTGTCATCTAAAAAGAAAAAACATAATGTCTGCAGCACAGCATTAAAGCTAGATCATCTAATCCTTCTCTTCAAGGCGCCACTTGAAACTTGAAAGTATTGCAGATATCTTTGGCTCTCCATGTTGCTTTCAATCCAAGTACACTTCTTTTCAAATATTCATCTATATGCATTTTTACTTCCACCATACAAGCTCACTTTTGAAGCTACAGCATGGTAAAGAGAAGCTCAAGGAGCCCCACTAAAAGTCAGCAGTCTTGCAGAATAATGCTGCTTCCGAGTCAGCCTTATTGATGGCTCTGATAGTGGTTTTAAAAATAGCCCTGGCTGTCCGCCTCTCCCTCCTCACTTCTCACAACACGCCACTGTCAGTGTGTTGCACCTGCTGTGGTGAGACCATTGCATAACCATCTCTGCTCATGCAGAAGATCAGCGTTTCTCTCCGGCGACACACTCTGTGTGTTCTGTGAGGCTGCTAACGGACAACAGTGAGCCTGACCAAAGGACACTGAAGGTCAGCGCAAACGTGAAGCAGGATAAAATCCCCAAATGTGCTTCATCATGTTTACAAAATCATTCATTTTCATTTCAGCACTGTGCAAAATTCCTTAGCTGAAGGTTAGGATTTTGTCACAGGACAGGATCACTGAGTGTTTTCAGTAAATGTATATCCTCTATTTGAGTGGCATTTATACCGGCAGGCACAAGAATCCAGCTAAATGTTGTAGACACTATAAAGACAATATATTTCTTTATGCCTTTTAAGAATTTATTAGAGCTTAAAGTAAATGTTCAGTGTAGTGAAAGTGATTACAATATCAGGAAATATAAGATAAAAGTTATTCCATGATTGAAATGCATCAAACTGATAAGCAGTCGATATGTCATCAAATTTCAATTAATCTGTCAAGCATACAATCACTTGCCACTTAATTTGTTCCCTTCAGTACTGCCTTATTTCTTTGTAACATAGATTCGACAAAGTGCTGAAAACATTCCTTACAGATTTTGGTTACATCAAAATATGACTTTACCATCTGAATGTCACACCAGAAATCTCATCAATCTTCTATTAACCAGAGATCGGCCACTCACTGGATATTTTCTTTTCCAGACCATTCCCTGTAAAGCCTAGAGATGGTTATGTGGGAAAACCCCAGTAGACCAGAACTCTCTGAAATATTCAAACCAGCCCTTCTGGCACCAACAACCATCCCACGCTCAGAGTCACTTGAACGACCTTTCTGATGCTCAGTTTGAGCTTCAGTAGGTTTGGAGCAGCAAACAAACAGTATACATATCAAGAAAGGTTTTTGTGCCAGGCTGTAAGCATGCTTTTTCTTTCATAGAGCTGTACATTAAGACATGACAGTGTTAATCTTCATTTAACCAATAGAATGGAGTGGTCAAAATGCTTCCCCAGTGGCCACTTGAAGAACTGCAGGTCCTGGCTACTGGCTCCATATTTTAAGAAAATATATTTTGTGTAAATTATATATAATATAATATAAAATAATATAATATTAAA
>VURO01035034.1:1767-34267 GCA_015108175.1 Pelvicachromis taeniatus | reverse complement strand
CAACTTTGGTGTGAAATAGAAAGAAAATTAACAGATATACTGCACTCATACCTAACAGTGTGTCTTCTGTGTAAACGTGTAATGAGTGTGAATGTGGGTTTACCTGAAAGCTCCTTCGTGGCTGTAGTACCTCTCATTGCTGCTCATCTCACAGACATGCTGCCCGCTGTCATCTCCTTTGCACTGCTTACATAGAGACTCGGGGTCACCAGCTTGGTTAGCTCCAGGGATACAACTTGCACTAAAAAAATTTGCAACGCCTAATATGCAAACACACACACATGCAAAGAAACCTTACTGTGACATGCAGCGTGTGAATTACATTATTCTGTAGAAATATGTATTTTGAGAAGTGTGTAAAGTTTACTTTGGACGATGTTCACAAGGCAATCTTAGTTAGTGTTGTCAGCATTTAATGTTACCATTTTAATATTTTTCCTGTAGAATTCACGCACCAAAGTATCAAAATATACACAAAAATAACTTTAAATACCATGAAGAAATCATTTCATTGACAAAGATTCAGATTACACTGTACTAGACCACATATGTCGATGCTTAATGACTACTTAAAGGTTTTATACAACCATTTGAAGGCTTTTACTTTGAAAACATACATCACTATGGTGATCATGACAACCTTTCTATGGGGATATTGGGACTTAAAATCTGCAGGTTCAACTGCCAGTTGAAACTGCCAGTGTGTGTGTGTATATATATATATATATATATATATATATCTCCCCTATCATCTGATCATTAATTAATAAGTGTCATGTAGCTGTGAAACTAACTGGTGTTTCAGTTTAATAGGCTGTGTTTGTCCTGGTCATCTCATCTTGTACCTCCATACTCACCTGTTACTCCATAAGTTAAACTAATTCATGTTGCTCTCTGCTAGCTGCACTGTGTTGCTGTCATGTAGTTTTATGTCTGAAATGACTAAATATTAAAACCTCAAACATGTCATCCATACCCTGTGGGATGTTGCAGCCCATCACAGACATGTAGCCTTGGTCTATAAAGTACCCAATGGGCATGTTCCACCCAGCCGTGCGACCTTTCCCAGTGTGGCAGCTCTTCTTTCCTGCCAGGTTGTTAATATTGATGCCGGAGTTTGATTTCTTCACCACAGCAACTGCATAGTAGGTGGTGACAGCTGAAGCAAAAAAGCACAGGTATTAGCAATCACTGTGTGCTGCTGAGAAATCTAGAGCCACAAATGGTGTCTGACATGTTGGCACTGAACTCCTGTTATCAGAGAAGAAAAGATCTCTGGGATCAAAGTGTAGCTTACCACATCAGTTTAGAAATATCTCACATGTACGATTATTGTTGGGGTTGACGGGTGTTATAATGTAACAGACTTATTCTTGATAAACATAAAGGTTGACTTAGTCTATTTACTATCTATAGCACGTACAGGTGCTATAGAGAGCAAACGAGATGTATTCCCTATTGAGTTCAGAAGATAATCATTCTTTAAGTGTCATAAAAGCTTCAAGAGTGATAAAAGCTGAGTTTTACTATGTAATAATAATAAAATGTCATTCATCTGTAATGTTTCGTCTGTAGGCCTATGTGCTTGTTTTTGATGAGAAAATTAAGATACTCTTATTTCATTAGCAGCAAATTAACTAACCCCAACAAACTAAGCTAAAACTCAGAAAGAGTGTGTGAAAATCTAAAAACACCATTACATTGCTTCTGTGGGAATTAAAAGGCTGAGTAGCAGCCAGGTGTTCCTTATCAAATGCATTAGATTAATTGATCATCAGTAAGTAATCAGTAAATGTGAGCACCTCTACAAAAGCAGACGTTTTGACACAATTTTCCCAACGGTGGGTAACCCAGCAAATTCTCCCCAGAATGTGCGATGCTCAGAGGAACTGCAAAAAACCCTGAATCTACAGGCATCAGTTGGCATGTTAATTGCTAAAGTTGCTGAACAAAATCACTAGGCTTCTGGATCAGTGTCCTTTAGACAGACAAGACCAACCTGGAGACCAACCTGTTTGGCCATAATGTACACAATATTTGTCAAACACTGCAAGGTAGAGTACTCGGTTTGGACCTAGGTATCTTGCAGTCATGGAATCGGCCATGTACCATAGACAATGAGTCATAGCAGCAGATCTACAACAGAATTTCTGAAAAAGTGATCACGGTGTTGCAAAGGCCCATTCAAAGTCCAAACCCCCGCCTGACTGAAATACTTTGGCACGACCTTAACAGAGCTGTGAATGAATGAATGAGTGCAAATCTCAATTATCTGAAGAAACATTTGGTAAGAAGATTGGACCGAAATTCTCCCCAGTGACATGAGAACCTGATAAAGTAATACTGAACGTGATTACCTTCAGTTGTGCTGCTAACGTCGTTCTACAAGCCACTGATTCATGGGGTGTACTCAGGTTTTCAGACACTGGTTCTGCATTTTAGGTTAGTTTTCATTTATCTGTATTTTTTTAAAATACAAAAGCGAAGCTCTCAATTTACCGGTCGATTTACATCCCTACCCTCACCTATGGTCACGAGCTGTGGGTAGTGACCGAAAGAACGAGATCGCGGATACAAGCGGCGGAAATGGGCTTCCTCCGAAGGGTGGCTGGACTCTCCCTTAGAGATAGGGTGAGAAGTTCGGCCATCCGGGAGGAGCTCAGAGTAGAGCCGCTACTCCTCAGCATCGATAGGAGGCAGTTAAGGTGGTTCGGGCATCTGATAAGGATGCCTCCTGGGCGCCTCCTGGGTGAGGTGTTCCGGGCATTTAAATGTTCCAATATGTGAAACCTTAAAATTGAAAGAGGGTGTCTTTTTTGTTTTCATTTTTTTGTTATTTGAATGTAGTCTAACTGTGGCCAAAGAAATAGTTGAGAATAGTAGAAACATTATAAAACTCACATGTAGACATTATTTCTTATTTTGTGTTGTTTACACATGCAGTGATCAAAGGCGTTTAAAAAAAAAAAACTTTGTCAAGTTCCTGTACTCATGCTGAGCTAAGCTAAGCTAAGAACTCGCTAATTTCATCCCTTCACTTATGTTTTCCTCTCCTCACTTGTAATTCACTGATTCAGGGTCTTACATTCAGCCTGTGATTCACTGGCAGCCATCTTGAAGGAAGTGGTTTTCCCCACATTGTAGATGTCTTTGGCAGACATGGACAGGGCATCAACTTCCTTTCTCTGCAGACAAAAATATTAATGATAGTAAAACACAGGACATAGGGCGTCAGCACTGAATCACATGGAGCACTCATTAACTTGAACATTGCAAAGATGATAACAGATGTAAAAATCTCAAAAAGATCAACAAGTCTTTACCAATGATAGGTTTTAAATTAAACCTTAAAATGTAATAGCTCTTTGATATTCTCCTATAGGATTCAAGCTCAGCCATGCTTATGCTTCACTAACTGGGACAGCCTGTTCTCAGGTCAGAAAGCTCCCAGTCTGTGGTTGTCATAAAAAACACAAAGTGTGCGTTGTGCTGATAACAGACCGCCAATTCATTTGTTCATGATCTATGTTGTTATCTGAAACCTGATTGAATGTTTATTAACATTTTGTTAACTTTAATGGGTCCTTGTTGGTCCCACATGACTTAAATAAAAGGTTATTCACACTTTTTGGGTCCAAGGAAGCTCCAAAAGTTTGATTTCCTGTCAGTTCAATCTTACCTGTAATTTCTGACCGCAGTCCTCCACTGACGCTGCACTGATGCAGTTGAGGGAAGGACGGATGGAGGCTGTGCTGAAAGCCTGCGACATGGCCTGGCATTTCCTCTGCTCGTCCAGTGAGATGGTGCACCATTTGATGGTGCTTTGGCCAAACACTGAGGGGGAGACAGAGGCAGTGATTCTGGCATTAAACGATTACAACACCCGATTCACAAAATAGACCCTCACATTCTGCTTCAGCACTGCTGTTCCCAACATGGGAGCTGGGATCTAAAAATTGTTGCAAAATGATTTAGTACATGGGAAAAGAAGCATGTTTTTACAGCACACATTACATTCATTTTCTCATATATTTTTCTCTGTAGTACAACAATAAGCACTCGACAGTGTCATTCCTCCAGAATAGGGGATTATTGATAGAAATAGCTTTACTTTTATTGGTCATCAGTTAGTAAGGGTGTAACCAGAAATAACTGTAATAATACAAAAGGCAACAGTACAAGGTAAACGTCCTGCTTTTTTTAACCTTTCAGTTTCCCCCCTGAGTAACGTTGTTGCGCACAGTTTATTATTATGGTTTCCGAATCATTTTTGCCAAAGGAGTTTTGCCCAAATTATGTACAGAATATTCAAATCTTAAGAGTCAGTGTTTTTATTTACATGGGCACTTACTAAGAGCCAACACACAGTCTCAAAGAAAATCTTTCACATAAAAGAAAAACAGTGCGCAGCTTCTTTCGTACATTTACAGTATATTTAGGTTTTAAAAGTCTTACCAGTATGTAGTATCAGCAGTAGCGTTCCAACTGTCCTCCACATGGCCACGGCCTTGTTCTTGTTCCCGCTCTGCTCGATGAAATGACCTCCTTTCTCCTCTCCTCTGCTTTATAAAATGACTTCTGAGTCAAAGTCCTCCTTCTATCTCCAAGACTCAGCTTAAAGTCCACATTGTATAAGGCTGTATTTTCCAGTTTTACAACTCAGACACCTATAATAGTGTCCTGCAAGGATTACAAGACGATTAGCTCAAGTCTTTTCTAGACTTTAAGGAGTGTGCCTCCCTGGTTTACCAGGTCTGACACGTGTCTGCTTCCGCTACCTGGCTGCAGGCCAAAGCCTGGACACAGAGGTCTTTTTTTTACCCCACCTCTGCTTTCCCCCTCCCGCCTCTCGTCGACCAGTGTGGTGCTTTTCCACTGATGTGCAAAAGGAAAGAAGGAATTCAGGCCAGCACATTGCGGTTGTAACTGACTCACAATACAAGAAGTGTTTTTACCTGCTCTCATTGCTAATTTTGACCTTGTTTTTGTCCTACAGACGTGATTTTGTTTTTGTGTAACGTTCATTTTCCATCAGTTGCAGTCAGGTTGGCCTTATTACCACAAGGTGACCACGGTGTAAGGATTATACGGAAAAGTTAGGCATTTAAAATCTCACTTAAAATTAAGAAATACACGTCTTTCACACCACATACAGCCCACTTCGATCATAAGTGAGAGTGAAACTCCCTTTTCTATCACTGTAAAGAAGTTTAACAACATATTTAATGCCTGAGATATCTTAATATACAACAACAAAATGCAATTTCAACAGCGTGTCTCAATTTTTATACATGATATACAGATATTGCTATAGTACATGAAAGAAACCAGTCAGCACAACTACAATTATAAGGAAGTAATGTGTTTAAAAAAAAACAAGAAAGAAAAAAGTTCTGGTTGGTTATTGCCCAGCCTGTTCTGTAATTATAAAACAGAAGGTTTTTGTTAATTCACATAAAATGTCCTATTTTGTTTATTGTGAGCCCACAAAAAACAGAAAGAAATGTCTATATTTCTATAGCAGATATTCACACATCCAAAGATCTGAAAATATAGCTATTTATGCCCTGCTTCACATTTTCCAATGCTGTCCAGTGGGCCGGATTGGCATTTTTACTGGACCAATTCTCGCCTCCGGGCCTTATGTTTGACATCCATGCTGCAGCACATGAGGATGCATTATTGTGGTCATAAAAAAAAAAAATCTGCAGCCTTTTGCCAAAACTCAGGAAGTCGACCTCATCGTAACATTTGTAATTGCTCTGATTGTTGACAAAATGTTCAAGTTCAGATACCAAACAACGACCATTTCCAGGCATGGGACAGGAGATGAGGATCATAAAACTTCATCAGCAGAAAGACCTGGCTGTGACGGCACTGTCCGGGTGTGAGCTTGCTCATTTTTTACGCTGTGACAGAATGAGGATGACACGGAGGTGACAGTCACACCGAGGTGTCACAACTGTGCCATTTTCAGTCAGCGTTTTATGTCAGCAGACAAGAGAATCTGCCTTTCCGTTTAATATGAAACGTTTAACCTGCATTTTACAATACAAGACAAAACAGTGTTCTCTGCATAAAAATGTTGCACAGCCTCTGCATGACTGTCCTGAGCACTTCTGGGCTTTTCTCATTGCTCACGTGAACCAGGTCCAGTGTAGTGCACGGGTAATATACTGTACATAAACATATAATTATCATATGACAGTTGCACAGAAGGCCCTTGGCCTGCCAAGACTGATATGTGAATAGTTGATATCCAGGGACTCTGGGTAGGTTATTGCACAACATTTACTCCTAACTTCTAGATAATGGCAAGCTGAACGTGAAGCAGGACGCGATGAACTGAAGAACTATGAAAGTGTGAACCTTGGACCTGGTGGTGAATTATATCTGTGGAGATAAGTACAGATATTAGACAGCCTAAGTCGAATGAACATATAAGTGGAAGGAAATAAATAGCTGCTATAGTATGAAGAATATTGTTTGGACAGTGAATTTGAGCCTGACAGTCATAGTGATGACTTTATTGCAGTGCTTAAAATATGGATAATGCTACATAGAAGCTACCAAATTCTAAATCATGGGTACTTCACACACATCTTCTATTCGAGGTCTATCTGATATTCCTGTGTTGGTGTTGCTCCTGGATCAACATGCTAATGTTTGTCCAGGAACAACATCACAACCTGCTGAGGTCCACTCAGGAAAAAACAGAAAAAAGTTTTTTTCTAGTCTCCTTTCTTTACTTTGTCTGCCTTTGTGTCCCATCTTTCTATCTTCTCTTCTGATTTGTAAACCACATCACTTTTACTGCTTGTAAACCTGTAGGTACCTCTCTTTTGGTCCTCAAAATGGTATCCATGCACATTTCTGTGAGCGCCTAGTCCTATTAGTTCTACTAGTTAGCTCTAGAGGTTACATATGTGGGCAGCACGGTGGTGGCGCACTTTACGTTCATTAATGATTCTAAAGTGACCTATAGAGGTGAGAGCATGTGGCTGTCTCTGTGTTCGCCCTGTGATGGATTAGTAACTGTCCAGGGTCACCCAGAGTCATCTGGGACAGGCTCCATGGATGGATGAATGGACAGAAATGGACTTTTATTACCAATATTTCTGAGTGTGCCTGGTGATTTCATGGTATGCTTTTCTAACCACATATACTGACAGAATATAATCGTATATTAAATATCTGGAAAACAAACACTAGTGTTTGAATAAGTGTGTCTCTGTTGTAAAGCTTTATCTTCAAGAAAGAGGTGACACGGTGTGAGTTTAGAAATTTCCGTCTCTGTCCCGTTTTAGAGCATATGTATGCAAAACAAAAACTCTTAACAACACCTGTCACCTCTCAAATTAAGATTTACACTCATTCAAGACCCAATTTATGATCAAATCTGCAGCCTTTTTTTCCCTGAGCTAATTTAATGTTTCTGGTGTGCTTTTTTCCAATAGTGCTGCTTTGTGCTGCTTGAAGAGTCACATCAGACAAACTCGTAGTAGAGGTGAGAGTAGAGGAACTTATTAGATTACAGTTTTAAGAGAGTAATCACATTCATACACATTCCACAACGCAAAACAAAGAAGAATCATCTCCAGTTAAAGGTCAAAGGATTTCAGTAAATCTCAATAAAGCCTTTTATTTATGTTTTTTTGTACCAAAATAGGCAGTTAGAGCAGGGATAAATATTATATGTTAGATATAGTTCCATCTCTGTAATAGACTCTTTGCATCGGTGCTTTACTCTAACATACAGTGGCATGGTCCCCTGGCTAAAAACATACAGCCAGAGTCATACAGGCAGCCCAGTTCTGTCAACACACAAACACAGTACTGATCGACCCGAATCAGTGAGGATTACAGATTTGGCCTATCTGAACATTCTGTGGGGAAACATTAAAGCCTTTTAAAACACATGCGGTCAAAAACTGGTCGTTATTTGAAATGAAAAGCTACTCTGTTGACAGAACAGTCTTTCTGTACGTCTCCGGTCTCCAGTCAGCTTGGAGAAGTCGCCTCGGGGTTGGAGGATGGAGATGGGAAGCAGGTGGCTGACAAGGTCCATACAGGTGGGGGCTGCGTCGCCAAAAGCATCTTGGGATCTCGAATGTTACGTTTGGAAAACGAGAGATTATGTTACATCGTGTTTCCGGTGAGCGTCGTTCATGACCTCAGCACTCATGATGTTGCCCGGCAGAGAAACTGGAAACATTACACCAACGCCAACTACGTAGCAAAGGGCTCTGAAAAAATGTCTACGTTCTAATCCGAATGATAAAATATCTATGAGGCGAATAGAAAGTGTAAAGAATTTTTTGCAGTCATGCGACAATCTTTACAGGTGCAATGTGGATGGCAAGAAAGTAAAAATCATTGTAAAAAACATTAAAAAGTAAAGTATTTCCACTCACTGGTAGAAATATTGCTCCACGTCGCCCAATGAATCAGGCCAATGAATAGAATGCATTAAATGGTCCTGACAATAAAGCGGATGCAATGTTAAAAAACAGATATGCTCAAAAACACTGCAAAGATTTTTTTGGTTGTTGTTTTCATTTTAGTTTTCAGTACAAGTAGAGTTTAGTGAAGTGCAGTTAAGCTGAGCCTCGGCGACAAGCAGCAAAGCCTTTGAAAAGACTACTACAGGTAACAGATGCACTAAGCAAGCATCACATGACCAACAGAGTCGCCATTGTTAGGTTACATGTGCTGTTAATGTGGTCACAGACTCCACAGGGTAGCTTTAACGTGAGTTTTTTTTTAAACCTCTTTAAACATCATCAACCTTAGAAATGCCAGATAAAGCAAAAACGATACAAACTGAAACTCGTGTATTGAGAATTCATTTCTTTTTTTCATTTGTCAGAAGGAAAGGAATGGCTCAGGCCTTTACAGGGTTACGTTTGCTTCTCGTGCTGTGTGGCCTCCTTAAATTAATGAAAAGTCAGTTCAGCCTCGAGCCCAAACATTTCATCCTTCCATGCATAAAGTAGACATTTGTGAAATAGTGAAAACAGGCTCCAAGATATAACCCTTAGCTGGATAATTACGGATGGAGTGCTGAGGTCACACATAAAGGCTTAAACTTATAAATGCAGCAGGCAAAAAAAGCGGATTACAGTCAATTAGTTAATCCAAACAGTAAGTTTCTCCAGAAGAGTGCGCTTGATACTCATCAACCAAAGCATATTATTTAACCTTTACCAAAATAACTGTGTCGACTAACTTCGTCTCAAAGCACCACAATCAGAAAAGCGAGTTTGTCGCGTCATCACGTGCGAAGACCGGAAAAACTGGGACGGTAAAGATGCTTTTAAGAAACCAGCCCCCGTTAGTGCAACTGTGGTAAGAAGGAAAGCCGTAACGATGATGATTATGATCGTGATGATAGTGATGATGAAGCAGAAGATACACCGTTTAATGCTGGAGTGCGTAACTAACGTCACACTGTGGAGAGGAGGAGACACTAAGGCATGAGACGGGGAGAAGGAGGCGGTTGTGGAAGGAAAAGGCGGAGAAGCCCCTTTGGGATGAAAGCATCTACAAAACAGACTCCGGGCCTCTGTTTACTGAGCTGTCGAGTACAATTTTAGTTTACTTAAGTAAAAAGAACATTTTTTATTTCTCCTCATTTATTGTTTTAGTCTGACTTAAATGTTATTGTTTTGGAGTGTTTACCCGAGCTACAGCTGGTCTGGATGAACAAACATTATCTGGGACAGTATGAGTATTCACAACAGGAATGTATTTAATCTGTTATTGTATCTGATTTTAACATTTGAAAGATTTTTACCATTTTCCCTTGTACTCCTGGACTCCTCATGAACCTTGTATTCATGAGGAGTCCAAACAACAAATTCCCCTTATTTTCAAAAGGATTTATATATTTAGTAAATATTTAAATTTCAACTGAAGATAAGAATTTTAAAAAGTAATGAGCGACAGTGCACACGACTTGGCTCTGATCGGTGATTGATCGCGTGATGGCCTTGTGAGCTGCTCTGTCGTGTTTTCTCTTTGGCTGTAAATCAGAGTGAGCTGCCTGATAAATCTGACCTCGTCTCTACTCACCGTGGAGACCTGTGAGTTATTTTAAAAATATTTCTCAGAAATGTGATAAATGCACGCCCAGATGTACTTCAAATGTACTCCATCACCATTATGAGGCAGTTTGTTTTTGACCTTTTAATAGCAAACTACTGATAGAGAGCTCTGAGTTCGATCTTCTTTAGTTATTGGATCGAGAACTGCTGCTTCTTAATATAATTATTATTATGTCACACGTTGCTTACAGATTAAATGATGACTATATTCTTGGTAAATCTCTAAACAGTATTTGTTTTGATGCCAAAATTCTGGGGAGTATTGGAAATTAAATAATGACTTTCACCTCGTATCTAAAGTCTGTTTATAGTCAAAAGAGTAAAGGGAATGAAAGGGAGGATTGAGATATGAAACAAAAAAAAACATGAATAAGAAACTCTAATCAGGAGCGATGCTATGAGGCGAGACAGACAGACAGATAGGGAAGGAGATCAAGATTTTGTCCCAAAAACATGCTCTTAAAGCTACAGCGTGCAAAAATCTGCCTCTTGGTGACAATATAATCATTACAAACCCATACATGAATGCATTACCCTTCGTTAATATGAAAACAACAACGACAACAACAATAAGAAGAACAATAATGAAATCAAATCAGATAATGGTACATGTCGCCTTGATTTAAACCACCTCCTTAAACATTAAGGAACTGAGCCGTAGGAAGATCCACCAATAGGCTGCTGGACAGACATGAGCTCCTCCCACTTCAGGAAGCAGCAGTCCCAGATAGTCCCAGCCTCGTCCCACTGAATGTGCCTATGTAAATGTGTCAATGCATGTAGTGATGTGTGTGCGTAAGAAAAAGAGAGCGGGGAAGCAGGCTGATAATAGAAAATTAGACAAGAAGGAAGTGTGCAGAGAGGCTGATGTGCGTGCGTGTGTGTGTGTGAGTATGTTGTATGTGGGTATTTATTCAGAGTCGCTCCTTGGTGGGAACCCAGATGTAAGGACCAGATTGCTCCTCAATGATCTGCTTCACCTGCGAATACACTTCCTCTAGAGTTGAGCCCTGGACGACCGCTGCAGGCGAGAGAGAGAAAAATATTAATGATTAAAAGATGTGTTTGAATCAAAGAATGTGACACACCAGAAGAAAACAGTTGGATGGCCAAGTATGCTCTTCACGTGTTGAGATTTTATGGACCAAAAACACAATTCCATATGTATAATATTATAGCTTTAAAACTACTCCACGTGTATAAATATATGAATAAATCGCAGCTTGCCAACAACTTTATCAGCATTAAAGGTGACAACATGCCAGCGTGGTTCACAGCTTGCCCCTGCTGCATGTTTAACAGTTTCTCCAAGCTGCCTCCTCCTCCACAGATTCTCCTCAGACACAAAAATAAACCTCATCACATTTTCACTTACACCTCAACGCAAACTAATCTTTGAATAAAAAAGTTGAGCACATATGGAAAATCGTATTTTTAGTCTATTTTCAAAGTTGTACAGCTCATGTGTGCAGTTTGCTTTTCAAAGTGTATAAAGCAGACTGCACAGTATTTATCATACATTCACAATATCCTGATGTTATTAGTGCAAAATACTTCTGGAGTGACTTAATAGTAGCAGTGACTCTGGAGGCAGTCCACGTGCGCACATGGAGACAACCTTGAGGGGGAGGTGACTAACCAGTGAAGTACTCTGTGAACTCCTGCTCCAGCTTGACAGCTCTGTCGTAGGCCTTCCTTGCCTGCTCCTCACTGAGACGCTTGTTCATCTCCCTGCAGAAAGAGACTACAGTTAGTTTTCTGTAAAAAAAATTAAAAAAAATTAGACCCTATGTAAAAATAACCCTACTGATATTGTTGTAAAGTTAATCAGTGTTAAGATGATTAACTGGAACTGAACAAAAGTAAAGCAATATATAAGAAAAAATAAATCAAGCTGGGCTTTAGACATCAGATTTATTTAAATTAGTGACGTTTAGCTCTTATTTAAAACCATACAGGAGACATTCTCACTGTGGAGTCGTTTCATTTATTGTATAAAAATACTGGCAACCGGCAGAAGGCTGATGGGTGCATCAGCCTTCTAGTAAACTCACCTATGGCTGAGGGCTAAAAGTGAAGCTCCCTGATTTTTTTTTTTCCTAATAAATGCAGTTACACATTTTTAATGGAAACCTTCATGAGAGGTATTTTATCAGATAAGCGGCTGAGAATGGATGGATGGATGGATGGATGGACATTAACTGTCTTCTAGAACATTTTTGTAACACTTGGAGGTCACTTGGAGAAGTTATACAATGTTACTGGCTTTGTTTATGTTACTGATAGTTTATACTTATAAGATGCTTAGAGGATGCTACTTAAATTTCGGGAACTGGCATATTTTTAACCGTTCCATCTGATTACTTGAGCTTTGAAAGAACAGATGATCAAACAGTGCAAGAGAGATGCTCAGATAAAAGATGTCTTTGAACAGTTATGTTGTGTCACTTACAAAATGTTGTCGACACTGAGTGGTCTAATGAGGATAGCAATGGGATGGAGGCCTGCCATCTGGAGACGCTTTATCGCGTTCCCTGATACATCCAGTATGCAGTGTTTGCCCTGTGGGAGAGACACGGAGTCAGACATTCTTTCTTCCCATATCCTCGCTCTCTTTTTCCCATTGATCGTGTCTTTGTCTCACCTTGTCAGCGACCTCTTTGACAGACTGTATGCTGGTTCCATACAGATGGTTGTTATACTGTCCAGCCTCTATGAACTTGTGCTCCTGAATCTCTCGCTCCATGAGCTCTCTGGAGGACATGAAGTGGTAATCTCTGCCATCTACCTCGTAGTCTCTCCGTGGTCGTGTTGTGTCTAAAGATCAGAATTTACACAGACTCAGGCAAAGAAATAAAATATCTTAGTTTGCAGTATCCTGTTCATGAGCACCTTAGTGCAGATCTTAGCCTGAAACATTAAGATTAAAATGCAAAATCACAACATTAGAGACTCATGTGTGTTCAGGTAAGGACATCCATTTGTTGGCAGTTTGGCAGTCCCATAAAAATGTTTGTGAGTTTTGTTTTTTAATCCCAAAAAAACAAAAGGAGGCAAACGTGGCCCTTCACTGAGGTCATAAAAAAATGCATTAAAATTAGGCATGACTTTACAATTTTAATATATTGCCTCAAGATCAGAAGGTTTGCAAAGCTCCAGTAACTGTTACAGGTTTCTACTGGGACTTGTAATGAATTAAAGGCACTCACGTGGGACGCAGGAGCCAAACTTCTCAGGGAACTCGGAGATGAGGTCATCATTAACCCGATCTTTCATTGGCCCGAGCACGATGACTGGCCGTGTGTAATTAACTGAAAATTGTCAAGAAGCACAGGTTGCGCCAACATGTAAAATCCACTTCTCTGGAGTATCTTTGAAGGATTCACAGTTTGAAAAAAACGTACACCAGCCCTTTAACTCTGCCTCTCAGTTCATCTGTCTGAAATCAGCCATTTTTACCTTAAGTCACCTTACTAAAAAAAACACTAGAAAGCGTGCATCGAGAGCACCCTAAAACCTATAAAAATTTGAATGCAGCTTGCTTCAGATGATTTATTTAATACAGCCAGGAAGTTTGTAATAGCGGACCCACTACTGCTTCAGTGGGATTTAGGCGAGCTACAGAAAGGTTTCCCAACTACCGGTCGACATTTATTTTTTTCCTAAAATAATTAATTCTTACAAATTCAATTCATTACTCCCTCCAGGCATGTTTAAATATGTTTAAAAAGTGCTCTGCTTTAACAACACACTGTGTGAAATGTGTTGTTTCTTAAAGCTACATCAACTGATTTAAATGATTTTAAAGATTTTTCCACAACGGACCAGGATTCGCTTCAAAAATGCTGTTTGCAGGTAAACACTAAAAAACACAGCGAGCACTTTCAACACAATTCACCTGTCAAAATGACAAATTCTTTCCAGTGAGAAATAATAAAGATTGAAAGGCACTTTGATTTACCTACATAAGCTGAGATAGTGTGTCTTTTCTAAATATCAACACACACGAAAAACCACAACAAACCGAGGAGGAAGGGTTAGCCACTGACCTTCGTGCTGCATGACAGGTTGGTAGGTGAGGAGGATCTCCTCCTGACCGGCTGTTTAAACAAACACAAACGAAAGACACATTAAAAGGACCCACAGTTGACAACATATCACACTCTTAACCATTTCTACTTTTGGAAAAAGACTTCTTCAACAGCTCTGGAAAAGCAGGCTGCAGAAGCAGAGAAAGGTAAACCGTACACACAGTGACCCGCATGCTCGTAAGACCAAAATAAACCACAGCACACCAATATGTGTGACACAAGCACACACAGAGGAAAACCTACAGCCCAGCAGCTACATCAAGTAGCTGATGAGAGGCGAGGTTTAAAAGATCAAGAACAGAGTGAAGAAGAAGAGTGAGAAAGTGTAGGAGAGAGAGAGAGAGAGAGAGAAAGAGAGAGAGAGAGAGAGAGAGAGAGAGAGAGAGAGAGAGAGAGGGGACAGAGGAGGGTCTAGACTTACAGGAACTACTCTCACTATCGCTGGTGCCAGAGGTTACCAGCTCTGGAAGGACAAGACAGTTCAGAGTCAGCGCACACATACAACACACACACATACAACACACACACACACATACAACACACACACACACATATATATATATAAACACACGTACAAACTTGCATTCACTGACGTAGTTTCACTTTTCAAAACAGATTTCCATCCCTCCAGTTTCTAAATGTGGTTTTCCACGTACATTAGGCGCTGTAATATCCCAATCACAACATCTACTGCTTAATACACAAGGAAGAGTACAACATTCCTCAGAGTAATCAGACAAACTCTACATGAGTTGCATTTTTTCTGATGTAATAAAGGACAATTTTTAAGCTTTACCCACTTTGGGTTATGGGCAGGATCTATATCTCGTATAAATTCAGATATTACGTCTGCAAATTAAACACAGACTAGTACACATATAATATATATTTGTGTAAATATGTGGATTTTTTTTAATGTTATAAGCTTTGATTTTATCGCAATTTGTAAATTGCCTTTTAAACAGAAGCGCACTCCAATGAGCCCGTTTAGTTCGGTCTGCTCGTTTGAGGGTTAGAAAATGATGTGCAATAGTTGCTTCATGATGAAGCTAGAAAAGTTTAGAGTTTGAGCAATTTAATGGTCAATTAAATTGAATAAAACATTCAGGAGATTACCATGCATATTTTAGGCAAACTAAAGTTGTCTTGCGCTTTTTCTGAGGGAGCCTGTCTGTGCTTATTTATAGACTGGACACTAAATTATCAATGTTGTAGCTTTTGGAAATTAACAGAAAACTTTATTATCAAGAACCAAATGTGGGCAAGTTCCACATTTCAGATGTCACGTTCATTTTCTAATGGCTTTCGCCTGCTGTAAATATTCATACTGGACATTTAAATGTGCCTTCTTGATGCATAAAAGTCAAACAATTCACAGACCTCTTCTGTGCAAATGCACATTTAGACATTTAGCTGAACATAAGTTATTCCAAAGTTGACACTTTTTTTACTTTGTAGAGTCAATTTTAAGAATCTGTGGTTTTAAGGACGACTGACTATTATTTTAAGGTAGACTTGTTCTGAACAATTAGTTTTTGGAGTCCCGAAAAGATTTTGCTTCAAATTTTGTATGCTAGGTGTGTAATGAACTCTATATTTCACTGCATCCTATTACTTATTCTCCGACTGGAAACAGTTTAGGTCTCGTCAGGTTTGAGAAGAGGTGGAGTTATATGTGCTGACCAGCAGGTGTCGCTGAGGGAGAGGATACCTACCTTTATCATCCTGATCCTGCAAAGACAGACAGAGAAGGGGGGGGGGAGAATTAATTATCATATTGATAATTATTCCAACAGTATCTTGACTATTCAATAGAGACCTATTTGAAAGCTTTGGCCTCTCTACTGCAAACGCATACACCCAAAGCTTTATTACAGTGTTAGTGCACCAGGGTATACACCGTGTGTGTGTGTGTGTGTGTGTGTGTGTGTGTGTGTGTGTGTGTGTGTGTGTGTGTGTGTGTGTGTGTGTGTGTGTGTGTGTGTGTGTGTGTGTGTGTGTGTGTGTGTTTTGGATATATATACATATATTTATGTGTGTGTGTGTGTGTGTGCGTGTGTGTGTGTGTGTGTGTGTGTGTGCGTGTGTGTGTGTGTGTGTGTGTGTGTGTGTGTGTGTGGGGGGGTGTGGGGGTGGGGGGGTGTGTGTGGGTGTGTGTGTGTGTGGGTGTGCGTGTGTGTGTACGTGTGTGTGTGTGTGTGGGTGTGTGCGTGTATGTGTGTGTGTGGGTGTGTGTGTACGTGTGTGTGTGGGTGTGTGCGTGTATGTGTGTGTGTGGGTGTGTGCGTGCGTGTGTGTGTGTGTGTGTGTGTGTGTGTGTGTGTGTGGGTGTGTGTGTGCGTGTGTGTGTGTGTGTGTGTGTGTGTGTGTGTATGTGTGTGGGTTTATGTGTGTGTGTGGGTGTGTGCGTGCGTGTGTGTGTGTGTGTGTGTGTGTGTGTGTGTGTGTGTGTTTGCATGCATGGCAATTTTTAATTATCATCTCGTCACCATGAGGAGCTGCTGATTGCAGCGTTGCTGATTCAAACAGTGTGAAGAAAACAGAGAAAGTGAGAGAGTGCGCTGACAACACAGTGATATCAATAGCTTGTGTTAAACCTGTGTGTCAGCGCTCAGCATCACGCTGTGTGAAGTGTGAATAAAGTCACAGTGTTGCCTCGCCTATGAACTCAGACTGCAACTTTTCGACGTCTCGAATATCTACATAAAAAAAGAGGAACTGTCTGTACTTTGACTTCTTAATGAAGGCTTAAGCCTGCAACTCTTTATCTACTAACAGGTCATCACTAACAGGGGCAATATAGCCAACCCAGTCACTGACTGAACAAATACAAATCAAAAGCGATTTAAAGACTCCGTAAAGAATATATTTTTAATTCTAGCGCCAATTAAGAACAATTGTTCACTGTTCATAAACAGGCAACCTATCACTAACCTATATCGACATCCGCAACAGTACCATTCATAATTGCCTGTAGTTCTCTCTGAAAAGTGTCCTTTATTGCAGCTTTTAGTTTAAAAAAGGTCTAATTATGAAAAAAATGTCTAAAATCACCACAATACCGGCTCTCGTTTACTAATCAATCCAGCAATCAGTTTCAGCTCTTACTGCTCTTCCCTTTATTATCTGTTAAAGCTACAGTATGTTTACACTGTTAGAAACTTTAGATGTTTGTATTAATCATGACAAAAGGTTTAAATAGAGACACTGCTGACCTCAACCTGAAGCATTATTTTAAGCTTTGCTTTATGAAAATCTCCTTTTTTGGTAAAGTTCAGGAATAGAACTAGTTTTGAGATAAAATCATGGTTTTAAGTAAAAATGCCAAGTTTAACATTGCTGTGGTTTAAAGAAACCGTAGATTGTTGTTCGAACACAGCGGGCCATCAGACGACTTTAATTTTGTTGATCCGTTCAAACACCCAGCCTCTTTTCTTTGCGGATTTCATCACATTAAAACCGCGTCGCGCTGCTTCTTTCTCCACTACCAACAGAAAAACATGAGGATTGTTATATCCACTGGATGTAGGTGTTGTCTGTTGAGAGTAAAATTAATTGTTTGATGGGACTGGAGGAAATAACAAGCTGATGTGCTTCTCTATTGAGACTGCCTGTAGTGAAGCACAAAGATGCTTTTAAATGTGTACTGACACTGTACACATCTGTACTATTTTAGGGTCACACCAATGACCTTATAACAGCATAATAAAGTTGCTCTTCTTGCTCCAAATGTTGCTGAAGCCCCCACATATGGAATATGTAACGGAGAGAAGATATACAGTAGTCTCTCACTCAGAGAACCACGGTTACAGTGTAACTGTACATTCTCTGCAATCACCCTGGGCACAAAATATTCAACACAAGTACAGTCTACTTGTCCTGAGATTTGTGTCTTTTCTGTAATCAGATTCAATTATTTATATAAAAAACAAAACAAAAAAAACCCACATCAGATTTCGAGGGTGTCTAGCTTCAGTTGACAATCTACCAACTGTCAGAAAACAACCAACCAATTGCTTTGTTTCATCTGACCTACAGTTCTCATCTTCACAATATCCACTTTGTTCAAAGTAAGAAAAAAAATTAAAATAAATAATGTTACGTGACATTTTTCCAGTAGAGTAAAGCGCTCAGCTTTGCTTGTTATTTCTTTTGACATTTTACTGTTATGTTCAACACCTTGAATTAAAGTATACACCACAAAGTCAGCCAGTGTGTTTGGAAATTTCCCATCAGCAGGTGATTAAGTGTCTCCATGAATCAATCGCAGAAAAGTACACAGGCATCATGAGAGCGAACGGTTCATCCTGAGCTTTGTGTCACATTTATATTGACGAGCACTTTTAGCTTACCAGGAGAGTGCACCGCAACATAAGCTGTGATCTTTCATTTATTAAGAACTGGTTTGAATTCTAAGATTTATGACAAACGTTGATACTCACTGATCTTTCCTGAGACCTCGTCACTCTGACTGTCTTTAACCTCGCCCTCTCCTTCTTTTCTGCCCTGTGAATAAACCAAAAGATAGGTGGAAACATTAGGAGGCATGCAGAGAGACGATGAAAAAAATATGAACAGCGAATCAGCTCAATTAGCACCCTGACAATGTAAAACTAATAACCTCACAACGAGGGTTTCAAGTTGTTACAAGACTGATTCGAAGGAAGCCACAAAATACAAAATATCGCTTCATCTGAAAAGTAATTTTGCAGCTCACTTTATTGGAATTTTGAAACTGTACATCTTTAAGCATCAGTATGAGTTTACAGGGGTTTAAAAGAGGAAGCAGAGGGAATTCTGTGCACTGATCCAGATGTCAGTGAGGAGCTGACTGCACTGTTGTGTCCATTAATCTGAACGGGCTGTGATCACTTTAAAACAGGTGAAAAAGAAGTAAAAGACCGAGACGGCGTCAAAATACCCGAGCATACTCTGGTCTAAAAGGCATTTCCTCCCTGTGAAGGCTTCACATGCTCCTGCTGTGGAGACATTTTTGTCTCCTGAGTTTAAATTTAGCTTTGTCACTTCCTGTGCAGGACCATTTCCTGCTGGCGATCACATCCAGCTCTAGAATTTCAAATAAGCTGAATCTCTGGGACCTGTTTCTCTGCTGCTCAGCTTTCTTTTTTAATTAAAAAAAAAAAAAAAAAGCCAGATGTGTCTTTGCATAAAGTCTTATGTAATACAGCTTTTAGCTTTAGCTTTAGCTTTGATGTCTGTAAACAGCTCGACGACTGTCACTGACAAACCGGCACTAATGTAGTGAACAAAAAAGAACATCGCAGCGATAACTACAGATAAACTCTGGGTTATTCTTTTCTTTCGAGGAAAAAAACAGATGTGGTGAGCAGAAAGAGGAGAAGAAGCAAGATTATGGAGAGGATGGAGAAAAGAAGCAGACGAGAGGAAAGGAGACAAGGAGGGGAAAAGAGGAGTAGAATAAAGAGACCTGCATCATAACTAAAAAGGAGAGAGAGAATGGGAAGGAAGAGAGGAGCGCAGCAGGAAGGATGATTGAGGATAAGCCAGGAAATACAGTTATATCAGAGGCCGAACACAGTTTCCATTAAAAGACTGACTGAACTTTAATAATTACCTTTCATCACAACACTAATGCTAATAGCGCATAATCCAGCTTATCATCTTTAATATCCTGCAGTCAGATAAATGGTAATATCTAAATCTCTGGTAGACATATTCTAGCATCTTTAATCATTTTCAAACTATAGTCTGTAATATATGAATTTCTATTACTTCACTTTCTAGGTTGTGTTTTTTTAAACTATAACACAGTTATCTATGTAGCCCTAATGCTCCAGCCTCTGCTCTAGCACCTCAGTCTATTAATACCTCTCTGTCAAACCCATATGTGACAATCCGCTCATTTCACTCACTCCTACTCTTCCTTGCCACCTTGAATCCCTTCTTTCCTCTCCAACACTCCTTCGCTTCCCTTCCTTACACTCCATCACTTTCCACATCCCCCTGCCCCTGGTCATCGCCTCCCTCTGTGTCACGGATGGTAAAACGACTTGTCTTAAATTGTCTTCTCCTCGCACCTCAGAAATCTAACATCTGTCTGTCACCTCCTCCTCAGGGGAAACAAGTAGAGAAGGTAGAAGGAAGGAAGGAAAGTTGTTATATATTTCCACCACAGGATTACATTCAGCAGATTCTTCACAATGATGATGCTCGCAGTGATATGAGTCAACACAAAAACGACACTCTGGTGTAAAAACTGAAGCTAATTTGAAAATGAATCTCCGACTACGGAAGCTGGCCGCAGGAAACGGCTGCCAAGCTGTCTTCATTTTAAACAGCGCAGAGCTGAAATCCAGCATTTGGTCCAGGGCTTCTTCGTATGTGGCGCACATCATTCTCAGTCAAATGAACTCAGAATGGGATGACACCTTGAAACTAAGTAGATTTGTTATTCTTTCTCTTTTATTTGCAGCCACAACAAACAAATAAAAGACAAACCCATTTAGTAAATCATGAAAAAACGACACACAGTCTTCCACCTTGATATTCCTCACGGAGAGGTGCAAATGTGAACAAACCGCTGTGGATGAAAAGCAACACGTTTGTTTGCTTTGTTATTAGTTCTGTGAATGTTTATGTTCGACTCCAGGGTCTGATGTGTAATAAGCCCGGACAGACCTGTCTTATAAAATGCCTCTGCTAATGAAGTGACTGAAGACCACACTGACGTTCATTCTCGTCTGGACTGCTCTATTTTACTTTGATTGAATCTGTATGTGTGGAAAAACTCAATGATACTTCGTTTTAAGGCATTCTGAAAAGAGTCACATTTAGATTTGTAACTGATGAACAGAGAGAAATGTGAACATTTTCACATAGTAGGATTTTCATTCCTACTATAAATAGTAACACTATTTTTCATCTAATTTCAAGCGAAATGCCTCACAAATGAAAAAAGATGAGATAAACTCATGGGAAACAGATTATATAACTGACGCTAATGGTTGGCATCTAGACTCTAACCCAGCTGCATCGTCCTTACAGTCAGGACAGTGGGGGAGCAACAGTATTAACTTCCCTGTTGTGTGTAATGTAGTTGTGATGGGGCTAGTGAAATACTGCATGTACACAGGTAGCAGCCACAAAGCTTTTAGACAGTTAACGAATTGATTTATGCTGCGGTGAGAGGAGTTTGTTATGTGAGCAGGGTATGGGCGGACTCGACCTTTAACGCCTCGACTTCAGTTAACAAAACAACAATCAATAAAACCATCCACCCACTCCCATCTGAAGCCCTTTGAACTCTGACCTCCGGCGGCTGGGGATGACCCCGACTTCCGGGCAGTTTGGGGGCGGTGGGCTGAGGTGACGGGCGGGCCACCACTCCTCTTCGCTGGCGCTGCTCACGTGGAGGATATCCCCAAAATGAAAGGGCAGGGCCTGATTGGGCGCGCTCAAATCCGAAGCACTTCCATCATAGTCAAACAAGGCCCTGCAGGGGGACAGACAACAAATGACGCATACAGTTAGACGCTCAGCTTCAGCGTGACAAGCCATTCTGCTGGAGGACAGGTTAGTTGATGACATATACATTTCATTTTGGAGTTTGAAAGTAGACTTTTTTTTTTCTCTAAACAGATAGGAAGACGTGCGGCAATAAATAAGACGAAAAACAGCTGAGAACTGTTTTTTCTACACAATGAATTATTTTTGTAATTACTAATTTATGACCTTGTCTCAGAGCACATGCCTCTGTGTACGTGTCTGAAGTTGTGCACATTTGTCTGTGTGAGTGTCAGTGTGTTGCATGTGTCTTGTGTATGTGTGTGTAGTAGTCTGTCTCTGTGACCACAAAGATGCAAACCCATCCAGAGGGAAAAGACCTGGGAAAGTAGGCCAGCGTGTATGCGTGTGTGTGTGTGTGTGCGTGCAAAGGAAGTAGAGCTGAAATAACCAACATCCCCTAAAGTCCCTACTGCCTTCATCAATAAAACAGAACAGAGACAGAGAAGGAGAAACAGAAGAAAATCAGACAGAGAGGTAGACGGAGACAGGCCAACAGAGAGCCTGACATTAGTATAAAAACACAGCACTTCATGCCTTTTTAACGATACATCAAGATGATAAAAGAAAAGACTTGAGCGCTTTAATTTTAGGTGGCGGTTAAAAAGTGACAGGCTGCATCAGTATTACTGTAGTATAAGTTAACGGGCGCTGTCTATCACGACTACCACCAGGGCAGAAGGATTGCAGGTGGAATCGCTAAAGTGTACAGAAGCTTTAGTTAAGCTGCTCTGTTGGTGACAGCGATAATTAGATCACATTAAGCCTAAAGATGATTTAAACTGTGTACAGGGATCTTCACACACAATATGTTGCCTGTGAAAATGATGGTAGCATGATACTGTGATACTTGATGCAAGACAATCACTTTTTATATCAGACTGAAGAAGACAAAAAAAAAAAACAGCACTAAAGTAGCAAAAATGATGTGTTATTAATTAAACATGTGTGCTATCGGAGTGTCTGTGTGTCTTTATTAGCTAACTTAATGCTAATTGTGCTAATGATCTAGAAAAAAATTACATTAATCATTTAAAAGACTTATTATATAAACTTCAGTATAAACTATTTTACAAGCAGTCATGTTTTTTTTAATGCTAAGCTATCCCTCATGGTCTCTTATCAAAGGTCATGATGGCTTATGGAAGTATAGAAACTGACCACTCACTATTTTATTTATGATACGCATGAAATCATGTAGGAAACATCAGAAGAAACTCTACAAAAGGGATTCAAAATGTATTTTAGAGGACCACATGCAGTCTGTATAGTAGATCTGCTGTAATGGGAGCTATTGCACAGTGACATATTTAGATATGTTCCCATAATGTCAAAAGAAACTCAAGTGTTCTAAATGGTACGGTAGGGTACAAGAACGCGACACACTGTAAACATAAAGTACTGTGGATATTTTCTGCAACTAGAAGCAGAAAATATAAAGTACAATAAAAACTTAACAAAACACATCCCGCTTAATTTTGCAGCTACCAAGTTACAATGATGGATGGTGTGTAGAGTTATTAAAGTCACAGCTATGTAAATATAACTCTAAATCAGTTATAGGCTCTCAATTACAGTCAGTGTATTCGTACATGAGAACCTTTGAAATCTAATTACTCGAGGGAAGGGACACACATTTAATTACTGCAGCGTGTAGCAGTGTGTAGCCACCTTACAGACTGCAATTATAGCACTGTGCGTGTGTTAACCTGTGGACATTTTCAACATTAAATAGCATGTAAATGCTATTTTTAAAACAGTGATCTGATTATTGCCTAAACTGTGTCTCTGTGCCCCTAAAATCAATGACCTGTTCTCAGTATTACATTAATTTGAATTCCTCTGAATTCCCCCTCTTTCCAGGGGAAGCACACATGAATTACTGTAACGAGTCTGTAAAAGAAACACACACATATTGTGTTAGAGATTTTGCATAGCCAGCAGCCTTTTGTCCAAAGAGCAGTTTAAATTTACAATGAATGCTCATATAGAATTACTGCACATGAGCACTTTATTTCCGGAGGTGAAAAAACACAGAGTGAAAACGGCCGTGTGACACTGCTGTCTAAGGCGAGACAGTCAAATTAAAGTAAACCCCCATTCACATGTAAATTGGCAGTACACAACATTAACTTCAGTCATGTCTGTCATAACGGACATTAACATTCTGCAGCACAAAGCTAAGAGAGAACAGCTTACCATGTAACTGACATTGCATCAGCACATTTAATGACCTTAATCATGTTCCCTAACAAGCATGCTCTGTATGTTGATGCTGAGGAAGTAGAATATTGTTTAACTGAATCCTGTTTTCATGGTTTATCTGTTTATTTCTTCATTTCTTCATTTCTAATGTAAAACTGTTATTTAAAGTTTTACATTATTTGAGATATATAGTATGAGGAGGAGAGGCAGGAGAGAAAAAAAAGGGGGGGGGGCAGGGGTGGTGGAAGGTGTAATACAAATAGAAATGCATAATGCATCACCAACTGTCTGTAAGAAAAATAAACATACAACACCTGGAGCACAAATATTTGAAAATGCAAAAATGCACAGGTACATAAATCAGCAATCTTCTTGTGGTGTGTGTGTGTGTGTGTGTGTGTGTGTGTGTGTGTGTGTGTGTGTGTGTGTGTGTGTGTGTGTGTGTGTGTGTGTGTGTGTGTGTGTGTGTGTGTGTGTGTGTGTGTGTGTGTGTGTGTGTGTGTGTGTGTGTGTGTGTGAGTAAGAGTGTGAGAGTGTATGTGTCTTTGTCATGAAATGCACTTGAAAATGAGTAACTCCCCCCAAGAGCTGGAGGCAGACTGAGATGGATCCAGGAGAACCGAGCCATTCGCAGTCCCCCAAGACTACCAAAGACCAAAGGCCACAGATCTTGGTGATATCTGCGGGAGTCCCAGAGGCAATAGGCAGCTGACCCTGCTAGGGGGCAGATACCCCAGTACAAACTGAGATCAGGGTCCCATTGCTCCAGGCATCCAAATACCGTCGAAAGGGGGGCAGCTTCCAGGCCCCTCTTCTTTGAAAGACCCAAAGAAAAGGTACACCGTCTCTACTTTTAAGATTAGACTTTACTTTCAGATGAAGCATGTCTTGTCATGGTGCTGAGTAATATTATCTTATGTTTCAGTTTATTCTGGTTATGTCTTCTGCTAAGATTTCTAGTTCTTAGGTTTTGGTTCCCTTTATTTCCAAGTCAGTCATGTCTCTGAGTCTGTGTCTTTGCATGTGTGTCATGTTTCCTGTTTTACTTTGAAGGTTTGTGTCTTATGCCAATGTATTCTGCTTGGCTTCCTTCCTGTCTCGTCATGTTGAATTAGGTTAAACTGTGTCTCCCTCCTGCTTGCCATTTCCTTGTTTCCCTCTGTGTATATTAGTGTGTGTTATCCGTTGCTGTTCATCGGTCTGTCTGCCAGTCATCCCCTGTGTTTCCCCTGCTCTCAGTCCCCTCATGGTTCAGGTTCGCTAGTTCTGGTTTCTTGTTTCTAGTTCAGGTTCAAGTTATTTTAGTTTTCCCACTTTAGGTTTTGAGTTAGTTTTCTCTGTTTGTAGCTTTGTTCAGCCATCAATAAAGGCTTGCGTTTTGTTATCATTCACCTCTGTCTCCGGTTGCCTGCATTTGGGTCCACTTCTCTCTCTCACCGCAAAACTTGCTTCTGCAAATCGTGACATATTCGGCTAGATCAGGTGAGCCTGAACCCTCTCTGAGTGTTTCTTCTTCACTCACCTATTTTCATCGTGTATGTGTTTATACACGACTCTGCATTTAATCATGAGTTATTATTAACCTCTGGTTCTCTTCCACAGTGTGTTTGCCGTCCTCCCCGTCCCTCCCTGTGCCTGCTTATGCTGGAGGTTCCTTCTGTTAAAAGGGACTTTTACCGTCCCACTGTCGCCAAGTGTTTGCTCACTGATGATCCTCTCATTGTTCCTGTTTTCTCTCATATTATTGTCTTGGCATTTTACAACACAGAGCTCCTTGAGGCAACTCTCACTGTGATCTGCAGCTATATAAATAAAACTGAACTGAATGTTAAATGATACTCGCAGATCTCTCAGATTATCAAAAATACTTTCGACTTTCTCCATTTTCACACAAAAATCAGATTTTATGTTGAGATGCCCTTAAAATATATGAACATCTGGGCACAGGAGTTACTGGGGTGGCAGTAAAAAACTATTTGCATAATTGGTCCTGAGCGTACGTTAATGCAAACATTTGTGCACCCAACATTTGCCTTAGGGCTTTGTAACATATACAACCGTACAACTCCCTTTCCCACAACCTTCAGTAGAAAAATGAATTCTAACATTACATGTCACTAAAAAAGCCATAACATAAACTTTGAAACTATAAACATTCAGTTTCAGGGGTTGCTGCAGCATTTTAAAATGATTGCAACAGGACTCGGTTCAGCAGAGGCAGCTCTGGTTTTTCAGTGCACACGTTCACACCCAGGCAAGAATAAAATTATATTTTTATATAAGGTTACAAGTGTCTGAGAGTCTTCCTAATATACAAAAACGGCAAATGCATATATAAAACTATAAAAAAGACAAAGAAGGATTCAGACATTTGAAACAAACTGTATACCTTCAATGAAGACGGGACACCATCTTTTTACTGCAGCAAGCCCTGAGCCTTTCCGCAGTGAGATATACAATTACAATGCTACTGAACCATAGGGTGTGTTTAAAATAGACCATAATGGTGTGAATGTAAAATGAGCCAGCAAAGAAGAAGAATGGAGGAGAGGACACACGCTCACCTTTCATGCAAGGCACAGCTGCACATACAGTATGTCACTTTGTTTCAGTGACATTTCCTCTGACGAAAGGTTAGCCTGTCTTTTACACACAACATTTATGCACACACATCCTGTATATACACACAAGTACACAAGGCAGCAGCCCAGAGTCCCCCCCCCCACACACACACACACAAACCCATCTATCATGCAACGACGTCCACAGCTCGACCAATCAGCTGCCAGTCTCGGTGCAATGGGATTGGTCACTTCTGGGCAGTCTCCAAATGTAGGAAGTTCTTGCTCGACAGTGATTTATGCTTCTCGCGGGCTGTTGGAGGGGTTATTACATTACTGTATGCAACTGTGAAAGAGCTTGATTTTGAAAAGAGTTGGAGGAACATTATCGTTAACACTGACCAGGTGGTGGCCTCATAAAATATGTTATTTATTATGATAATTATTAAGGAAACATGCATATCATGTCTAGAACTGTGGGGTTTTGTACAGTAAAAATGTGATTTGTTTCATTCACGTGTCACAATAAACTGTGATATCATTTCTTACGACACTATTATCAGGTTAGAATTGAACCTTTTTCAGTATACAGACTCGTGAATAATGACATCAGCCTTTTCTGTACTTTGGGTTCAAGGATAATTAGGAAATGTCAGCACGCTGACTTAAGCATTAACAAAGCACTGCTTGGCCGACGTATTGCCTCATTAAAGGAGCAGCATGCAGTAGACTCTCAGTCTCGTTGGTGTCTAACTTTGTTGAGAAAGAGTTCTCTAAATGGATGTTGGCCATTCCCCTCATACATAGTTAAAAGTTTATTTCCACAGCAGAATTTAATTTAGGGGCACTCTGGTAGAAGACATTCTAATGCAGGCTTCTAATCATTTAATCAAGTGAGCGGCGGACCTTTATCCTCACTTTTAGGCTGAGCCAAATGAAAACAGTGGATGGGGGCACACTTAATTTATGCTAATGATAATTATGCCTGTGGCTAACTACTTAAAAATTTAACAAACATGATGTCAAACAGCTGCAATGCCATGTTTCCTCATAATGAGCCACTGGATATATAGTTCAGTAGGAGGATTTGTTTTAATGAGGGGGGATTCGAGGCAGAAGCACCAAGAGTCCTCCAGCATCTTGTTGTAAGCAATCAAATTTTTATGAAATAAAAACCCAGAAAAATAATCTTAGGGAGTTTTATAATTAAATAAAAAGGGGATCGATCCGCCCGTTTCTCAGTCAGATAACGCAGACGATCAGTCAGTGGCATAAATCTTTTTGACTTATTGGTCTACAGCTCCCCGATAGCTGACTGCGACCTTTGGCCTGCAGCTCCAAGTTTAGACTCTGAAGCAACGCTTTTTCTCTGCGTCTGATCAGAATGTGCGTGTTTGTCGGAGAGAGTGTGTTATTGAAGGTGACATTCATCCCAGCTGCACCCACTCGTTCCTTTCAGGTCACTTGCACACAGCTCAAGTCAGATATTCCTCTCGTCTAGAATACGCTCAATTTTGGAATGCCGTTTTTTTCCACGCAGCTAAAACAAGCATGAAAAATGAGGTGCAGGATGTTTTTCTGTTGGTATCAGAAAAACATCCCAAAAAAATCCCAAACTTGCTGTATTTGTTGACAGACGTGAGTTTGTAGATTAAGAAAGACACGAGAATGCATTTCTAAACATGAAAACCATCCAACCATTTTAACAGTTCTCCTTTTTGGTACCTGTTAAAGGGTTCCTTTTCCTGATCCTGAGATCAAACTCTTTAATACTGAAAGCTTGAATTGTTCTAAGTGACACTGTGACAAATATACAGGAGACAGTAACATTCAATGACATTTCAGCTGGAAGATGTTCATTATAATGTTACGCTTGGTTTTTAATCAGGCAGTGGCACAGCCTACTGTAAATGAGCAAAGATTGATCGTGCCTCCTCTTTCTTTGACATCTCTTGCCATGATTAGAGAAAGCATTGCTTTTTCAATCCAAAAGTCAAATAGATATCCACAGATTTGTTCGCTGACCACATTCTCTGGTGCATTTTCTGTTTTAGCTTAACTGAAGTAACCTAAAAGAATATGCTCGTCTTCCTAAAGCCTCATTTAGCGTTGCCATTAGAGCTGTCTTTGCTTTCCACGTGATTGATCTTCTAAGAGCTCCAATGTGACTTATGTGGACCCAGCGACCCAGCGTTTTAATCAATATTTCAAAGGCTGTGATTCTTGTGAAGAAAGGACATCAAAAAGTGGAGTTGGTTTGCGGCTGAAACTGCTTCTGGGCTCTAAAGATGGAACAGAGGAATCGGGCGGCCAAGGACAAGAGTGACACGAGGACAGAAGGACGCTCACAGAGGTGGCAGGCTGGTGGGTGTGTGAGCGTTACACAGTGCCACGCACACATCTAATCGTGATTTTAGATGTGATAACCTCACACAAAATCGTAGGGTAGACAGCTGAGATAAGGTCTTCGAATGATTGTGCCACATTGATGAACACTGGATTATCAGTCACCTCTGTCTGCCCTGCGTGTGCGTGCGCGCGCGTGTTGCGTTGTACCTGACGTAAAGTGTGCGCTTCTGTGTGGAGCGGAGAGACGTGGAGCTGGAGCTGACACTGCTGGTCATCATCTGTTCCCTCAGGTCATGGATCTTTGCCTCGAAACGACTGTACTCTACACACAGACAGACACACAAAGAGCAGAAACGTGAGATCAGACTTGAGATCACAAACTGTACATTTTTTATTTAATTTTCATTCATTGATTTAAACAGAATTTGGTTTATGTTTTTCATCAAAGAACAGAGCGAGAACAATCAGGAAAAAACACACTTTTACAAATGGCTGCAGGAGCACGCAACAAGTAGTGATGAGTTGTGACGGCAACTGCAGAAAGTAGGGGCGGGTTTCCCCCCCCCCACGCTCAAGATCAGAAAGGATTCCCTCTGTGCTAAGTTACCCCACTCAGCTGCAAACACACGGCTCTCACAGACAAGCACACGCACACTCGGAGTTATCAACACATTCTCTGCAGCCATAATCTAATAGTCTGTTTGATGTGAATGTTAACTCCTGTTACATCAGACCCGATCCATGTTAATATCGTCATCAACACATACATTTACAATCGTGCCTGCACAGTGCGCTTTAAACTCAGCGTAGACATGAAATGACTTAAGTCACAGAAATAAACATGCCATACAGCGCAACCGAAAACAACTCAATCTTTTTAAATCCTGCCCACATATACAAAGTAATAAGTGCACTTGCAAACTTACAGTAGGATTCATGACACGTGCAGATTATTGTTCTTACCACTTGACTGATAAAAAAGACTTCTAATAAACTTACTGTTAAAGACGAAAGAAAGAAAAAAGACCAGAAGCAAAAGACTCTTGGTAAAGGACAGGGACCACCTGATCTGTCAGGCCAAGATTAATAACTTGCCACAAATATATTCAAAGTGGGATAGGATGCTATCTGAGTGTGAGTGTGAAAGTGATGACATACATCACTTTCACACTCATTATACATACATAGCAGCGAGCGATCGAACGACCAACCTCCCGACTATTAGAAAACCTGCTCTGCCGCCTTAGCTGCTGTATGTACCTACTGACTGTGTGACTGCCAGAGTGCCAACAGAAACGTGAAAAGAGAGAGATACAGCACTCAACTTGGAGCAAAGTCAGCAAACTTCTTATGCAGTTGTTATCATTTGTGACTGGCAAGCTCGTGTACCCCCAGTGGCCACTGAAATTAGAAATAACACTCCGAAATAACTGTTAAAATATGTGTCGAGAGAACATCAGATGGCTGGCAAGTGGCGAGACATTGTCTTCAATTTGCCATGTCTATGTAGCAGACTAACTAAATTGAAATTCTCAGTCTTAATAATGCCCACTAAACTCAGACTGGTTAATTGTTTCTCAAACTGGGAAAAGAGCCCTAGGCCTACATCAGGGCTCACCAACCTGTGTGAAAGTCAGAGCTACTTCTTGGGTACTGATTAATGTGAAGGGCTACCAGTTTGAAATAACAAATTTCCTAATTATATGTTATCATTAATAATTAATGATATTCATCTATGTAAAGACACTGATTATGGCAACTGTTTCCGTGGAGACCAGCTAGCGCTGATCTAATATTTAATAATAAACATTTTTTTATATATATTATCTCTAACAAATTGACACCAATGCAATTGTGATTTAAAAAAAATAGCAACAAAAAATAAAAATAGATGCAGCTTACTGGTAAGCTGTTATAGTGAGCTATTTTTAGAACAGGCCCGCGGGCCACTCATGTGGTCCTTGCGGGCTACCTGGTGCCCGCGGGCACCATGTTGGTGACCCCTGGCCTACATGAACCACTCTGGGATGTGGGCAGCACTTCAGAGGTAGGGAGCTATGGGATCATTTAAACACTCCTTTTTTCTTTCCTCGCAGGAAACGAACTAAATACATTCTTCAGTTTAAACTATCATTCATGTAAAGTTTGACCAATAAAAAATGTTTGAAAGTGAGTTTCTTTGGGAGAAATACTGGAATGACACCATAAGCTCGTGTGACTCAGACCAGTGCTGACACAGAGAGCAGTGGGACATATCAGGGCTAGACGTAGGTGGAAAATGGGTGAGTCTGCACTGAGGAGCTCCATTATACATGCACGACAATTTCACATAGTGACGTTCTGGCCGCTCAGCAGTGGTGTGACACAGCATCACTGGTGCAGCGTTTTCATGGAGTTATTAACTTTTTAGTTACTCCTTGGCTGAAATGTTACAGATCTGCAAGAGGCACGCAACGCTGGAGCTCAAAGTAAAACGACATTGATGTATTGGGTGGGTGGGTGGGTGGGTGGGGGGGTTGCCGGAACACGGCTCAGTTGTTTGCATCCACATCCACGCTATTCAGCACCACAGTTGCAAATGCAATTACACAGCATGCAGTTTTTGTTAGTAAACCTGTGCTGTTTGGAAAATTCATTGCTGAATTTCCAAACAGCATTTTCAGTTTAATTACTGGGAACAATTGTATTCTCATCTCCCTTGAATGGCATGAAGTAAATTGCGTGACCGATCGGCCAATCAATGCAAAGTGCACTGATTTGCTCAAACACTCAGCACAGCTGCCTCGTGCTTTAGTGTCCTTCTGCTAGATGCAGCAAAAACACTTTACCGTCTCACCCGATTTTCCAGTGGCCATTAAAATGTCATTCAACCTCTTTATTTATAAGGTAAAGTATTTTGCTGTATGCACAAAGTGGAAACACAAGTATTTCAGCTGACGTGCAACGATGGCTTTGACAATATCTGGACACACTTCCTCTACCAATAAAGTACATAACTTTTAACCTTTTACAAGCTGCCACAAACAGCACTATTTTGATCCGGAGTGGCTGAACAAGCAGCAGAAATGTGTAACAAATCCTTCCTGACTGTCTTCTACTCTGCTTAGTGCCACGCAGCTTCCCAGAAAATATCTCAACTAATACACGGATGACATCGCCGCAGGCAATAAGCCTGAAAAAGCTCCTCTGAAGGATGTCCCTGTGTGTGAGTGTGTGTATGTGTGTATCTGAACCATTACTGTGGACTACAGAATCTAATTAACCCTGAGTAATTCAATCATTCTCTAGGTACACACGGTCATGAACACTCACGCAGACACACACACACATACGCTAATTTGAAACCTGCAGTATCTCCTGCTTCTTCTTTCCCATCTTTTCCTCTTTAACAAGCCCAAAACACCCAGATATGAGCTGATATCCCCACAAAGCTCTCATTAGACTGACACACTGACACAAACAGCTAAACAGCACTGAAAGAGCTTGAAGCCAAGTGAAACAAGCAACATGATCTGCAATTAGCTTTTGATTTTTCCACAGATAAAAGTGCAAGACAAAAAGAAACAGAACCTTAATAGATTGTTTCTGATGGAGATATTTACTTCCCAGGATTATCAACTTGCATTTGATGTCTCCGTTATGT
>VURO01035033.1:36991-47085 GCA_015108175.1 Pelvicachromis taeniatus | reverse complement strand
TTTAATCTGATCTGTCACCGGCATTACTTTTTACAGAGAGATCCTGCATTTTTCCATAGATAGAGCATTGAAGCTGTGGTTCATCGATGCGTTGAGTGGTCTAATAAACTGTGAAACAAATTCAGCAGGTGTTAGTAAGGTGACTGCGATGAGGGTGCAAGATGAAGAACGTACCACAGAAGATGCTGTAACGGAGTGTCACTTATTACCAACTGCACAAATACAGTAAAATAAAATGTATTTTCTGGTAATGCAGTGCTAGATGTCTTATTGCTTGTAATTTCCACAGGAAGACAAACCTTTTAGTTACAAACGTCTCAAAAACAGGAGTGTCCATGAATGCACACACTCTCTACTTGGTGCGCTGCTCAGAAATAGCTCAAGAACAAAAACTCCTTATTAAAAGTTAGCTGACTTTCACATCTCAACTTTAGGCAAAGATAAATACTTTGCTCTGTAGTTGTGATTCATGCTCTTTTAAGCTCATTTCAAAAAGTATTCCTCTTCAGGATTTGTCTCTGCAAAAAACCCAAGAACGAGAGAACTGTGATAACTGCAGATGTGCTTCAGTCTCATGAAGACGTTCACAATGACAGCGCTGAAGTACCCACTAAAAGTCTAAAGTCCTTGCTCTATGACACAAAAATAAAAAGGTACATTTAGCAAATTAAGTGAAAAGATCCCACCAGCTCTCTTTTGTTTCCCAATAAACTGCTCACATTTTTTCAGGTTTCATGCTGGTACATATATATAGCTATTCATAATGAAGCACTAATATTTCAATTTCCTTCGATATCTGTATGGGCATGTGTCTTGTCTTTTCTTGAAGAAGGATATGGGCTAAAATTGTGGTCATAAATATTTTGTACTTGTAAATCAGGATTTGTATGTGTAAAAAGAATTTGTGCGTGCGTACAAAAGATTTGTGTGTGGACTTAGCCAAAAAATACCTGTGAGACTCTGCACTCAAGTTGCAACCTACAAGTACGAATTTTGACCCTATTTTTCTTCCTTTAAGCTGATTGGTCAATGTCCTGTCAATCACAAATTAAACAATCCAGTCAGAGAACAGATGGGTTTGGCTGTCGGGGAGTGCTTTATGAAGCTTCAGGTCCTGGAAGAGTAATACAAGCTGTGTCCGAAAACCTAAATCCTGATTTACAAGTACAAAATATTTATGACCACAATTTGAGCCCATAGAAGGACACTTCACACTGAGGACCAGCAGAGGGCTTGCGACTACAAGTTTCTGCTCTTCAGATCAGATACATGCGAGTAAACAGAGGAGCTCTGAAGTTATTTTCCCTCTTCCGTTCAGTCTGTGAGGAGGATGGAGCTGGAAATCTAAATACGGCAGCTGGAGTCTGCAAATTTCCAGCCACGCTCTAAACCTGACCTTTACCTATTTTATCTCTTCATCGAATCCCCTCAATCTCTCTCCAGAACTTGCTCCTCGACCCTCTGACCATGAAGCTCTGGGCTGTGCTTTCCTTGACTCTGCTCGTGGTAGAGCTCCAAAATGGTAAGTCTCCATTTCCACATCTGTCATGTCGATTTGTTAGTGAAGAAAGACGGCTGTTAACGTAATCACAACAGCTTTGGCTGCATCTGAGGACGCATCAGTACTGGCTGGGGGCATCAGCCTATGTGGTGGGCGTAGAATGGGAGGTGCAATCGCACAGAAGTAGATCTCACTCAAAATCTGCAAAGCCAAAGTCTTCTGTTTTTTTTAGTTTAAATTCTGTTTATACTCCCTCTGAGGTCTGCAGCCACTGATTAAAAACAATCTTTGCATTTTATGTATGCAAAGTGTAAAAGCATGCAATGGATTTGAGGTTTCCAAAGTTTTTCCAAAGTATTCCTGCAGACCAACTCAAACCAGCTGGATCTAAGGTATGCAGCAGGCGTTTTTAATTATCTGGCCTGTGCTGCCGACCTTTTCTCTGAGTTTTCATTAATGCTGCGCTGAGGAATAAAACAACAAATTCTGAAAGTCTACACTTCAGGTTGATTTTTCTTGTATTAATGGTTTGCGTGTTTCACGGAGAAAAAGAGAGCAGAAGGAGAGGATCGGCTATGGTCATACTGTGCCAGTAACTTGGACTTTTTACACATCCTGTTTTAATGTTGCCACAGCTGGAGAAAGAGCAACAAACTCAAACGGACAGAGGTGCAGTGTTAGTCAGCGTGGCCCTAACAATGAATCATTTTAGGGTTTCGTACAACTTCCTTAAATGGGATATAGAAAAATTCACCACTGTGCAGTTGTTGTGAAGGTGGAAATAAAACCTTTTCTTTTATTTGTATCATAATTTAAATGGGTTTATTTTTTGGACATTTTAAAATGAAAGTCTTTGGGGACTGACTTGATCGCCACCCTCAATCGGACATCCTAGGAACTGCAGTTTTTGCACTTCCCTGGTTGGCTTTGTTATCAGCCCTGGAAGTTATAGATAGTAAAAGGAGGTGTTGTCGTTGATATGTTTAATATTAGTTTCACCCCTCTACCCTCTATGGCTTTGTGTTTGCAGGTGCCTGCCAGCAGGTCAAGCGAAGAAAAGATATCGGAGAGAATCGCATCCGACCAGGTGGGAAACGGGTAAAGGTGTGGCCTACGCTGAAAGATGGACGAGGCAGAAGCCATTCCCTTCTGACGCAGGTGTTGGATAAAGGCCGCTTCCTCCGCCTGGGCCAGAGCACCACTCTGACTCCTGGTAGAAACATGGAGCTGCGCTGCAAAGGCAGCAAAATCGGATGGTCTTACCCGACTTACCTGGATACTTTCAATAACTCACGCCTCAGGTGCTGGAAGAAAACACGAGCTACTTCATGCAGTGAATCATTAAATGTGAATCATTAAATCTTATATTTTGGTTCTCACCTGCAGCATCAAGCAAAGCGACAAGTACAGTCAGCTGATCCTGACGTCGCCCTCTGCTGCCGACACGGGGGCCTACAGCTGCTGGGTGATAGTATGTGATGGCACAGAGTGTGAGAAGGACCACGATCGCGCCTATGTCTCATACATCTATTTCAAAGGTAATTTTAACAGGAGCCAGACTTTCTTCTAACTTTTTAAAGTGGTTCTGAGCAAAAACTTTCCAGGCTTTCTGAAGGTACTCTCTAAGTTTATCTTTGGACCTTGGCTGCTTTGTAACTTATTATTTTCAATTCAGTCCTTGTACCTGACCATTTTCAGTATAAAAACACATCTTTCAGCACTATATAATGAGCGGCCTATTGTAAAAGACATCACTTGTTCTTGACCTTTTTTAGCTGAATCTAGGGAAAATGCCAATGATAGCAGTTCAACAGATATAAAAAGGTAATCTTGCACCAACAAGGATGGGGTCTACCACACCAGGCAAGACCCCAGGTGCAGGCTGTGTAAAGATGCCCCTGAGACAATCCAGCACATAACAGCAGGATGCAAGATGCTAGCAGGCAGGGCATACATGGAACGCCATAACCAAGTGGTATACCGTAACATCTGTGCCGAGTACGGCCTGGAAGTCCTGGTCAAGATGGGAGACACCACCAAGGGTGGTGGAGAACGACCGAGCCAAGATCCAGTGGGACTTCCAGATACAGACGGACAAGATGATGGTGGCTAACCAACTGGACATAGTGGTGGTAGACAAACAGAAGAAGACGGCTGCATTGATAGATGTAGCAGTTCAACATCAGGAATATGGAGCACGAGAAACTCAAGGAATACCAAGGGCTCAGGGAAGAGCTGGAGAAGATGTGGAGGGTGAAGGTAACAGTGGTGCCAGTGGTAAACGGAGCACTCAGTGTGGTGACTCCCAAGATAGAAGAGTATCTCCAGCAGATCCCAGGAACAACATCGGAGATCTCCGTCCAGAAGAGCGCAGTCCTAGGAAGAGCTAAGATACTGCGCAGGACCCTCAAGCTCCCAGGCCTCTGGTAGAGGACCCGAGCTTGAAGGATAGACCCCCTGCAGGGGCGAGCGGGGAATTTTATATATATATATATATACACACACACACACACACACACACACACACACACACACACACACACACACACACACACACACACACACACACACATATATATATATATATATCCTATATATCTATCTCTTATATACACACACCTCTCCTCGTGGGGACATCTCATTGACATAATGCGTTTCCTAGCTGCTTACCCTAACCCTAACCATCAAAACTGAATGCCTAACCCTGATCCTTACCCTAAACCTAACCATAAGCTAATTGTAACCCTAACACTAAAAAACTGTGAAAAATGCCTTCAACCTCGTGAGGACCTGGATGTAGGTCCCCACAAGGGCTGTTGGTCCCCACCAGTATAGTAAATTTCAGATTTTGGTCCCCATCATGCAGGAAAAAAAGTACACGCACATACACACACACATATACTGTATACACATGCAAACACACACACAGAATGGAAAGAACTCATCACCTGCTGAAGCATCAAATGAAATAATGTTGTTTCACCACTATTTCATTTGATGCTTCAGCAGGTGATGAGTTCTTTCCATCTGTTTGTAAAGTCGCTCCTCGCTGGCTGGAATACTTTGCTGGAATGAAAACTGAATCCAAATATTGTTTCTACGCCACACATTTGTCCAAAACGTCTGTGAAGCATCTGCATTCAATAATTGTTCATTAATGATTTAATCATTCAGAGCAAAAAGTTTGCAGTAAAGTGGAATAAAACACAGCTATTATTTGAAATAACGACTAAGAATTTCAACCGTTGCCAAGACTTCCAACTCCCTGCTCTGTGATTATGAGTTAACTGTGATTATGAAAGTATTTTTATAAGGTCTTTATATAACATGGTTTGATGTGGTGACGTACTGTCAGTGGGATTCTAAATTGCCCATAGGTCTTCCTTGTAAGTGAATGTGGTTTTCTGTATCTCTGTTAGTCAGATTGGCGATCTGTCCAGAGTGTAGTAACTGGGATGGGCAAGTTCTTATCAAAAGTATCAATAACTTTTTCTCCAAACAGACAAAGACAACCTCTTCGTTCCATCCACCATGCACTTTGAGATTGTGTATCTGCGCCCAGACCAGCCTGCCGTGGTGCCCTGCCGTGTGACTGAGCCACAGGCCAAGACGTCCCTGCACAGAGAGGTCCCCCCAGTGGAAATCACAGCGAATATGACCCAGATGGCATATGATCCCACCAAGGGCTTCATCCTCCAAAACCCCAGGCCAGAGCACCAGGGAGTCTTCTACTGCAAGGCCGAGACCACGGGCACCCCTCAGATCTCCACAAAGTACCAGCTGCTTTATGTGGAGGGTGAGAACACATCATGATAAATACAGTAATGCATGATATGGCTATGCTCAATGCAGAAACACTATTGCTCTGTGGAACTAACGGTTACTTCCAGGAAAGGGTTGTATTTAAAAAATGTCAGGAGCCTCTTTCATCCTCACTGCTGTGCTTGGTTAATGTGGACACCTGCCAAATAAAATGGAAACAGTCTGGATTTTGCAAAAGGGAGGCAGATTTATGCAATGGAACTATTGTGAGGTTTAGATAAAGTCAAGCTGCTGTGGCATGGACGGCTGGCAGGTGGAGAAAAATCTGGATTCAAGTATGGCTCAAGTGTTTGAATTCCATCAAATATTTGTTTTTTAAATGAGGAGGTAGACGTTATTACTTGAAGGAGATGGAACTTGTCTTTCTTTTGATGACAGTTCCCAGTGGGCCCCCGTTTGTGGGCCTTGAAGCCTCTCCAGACTCTGTGAGAGGAGGTGACGATGTCAATGTAACCTGCACAGTGCTGGGAGAGCCAGATGTGGCCGTGAGCTTCACTTGGACTTATCCTGGTCAGGTAAGACAAATACTGGAGTAAAAGTCAGACCCGATCATTGTAGTCCTTAAATGAGTAAAGTTACTTTTTAGGAATTAATCAACAAATGTTTTAAAAGGCCCGCTTTTTTATAATTATTGTATGCAACTTTTTATTCTTTAGAAAAACAACAAAGGGGTCTACAGGACAGAGCTGAGGTCAAAATTTATACTTAATTTTTCTGGTATTTCCTTTCAGTTTAATAATTGGTTAATAAAGGTTTTAAAAGAGATAAATTTGTATTTAGTTGCACAATTCATTAGCCTTGTTCTCACTTTTAAATTTACTCACCGTATACAAGTATTTTGCAGATGTCCTCAAAAGCTGAAGGGTAGGAGTAAAAGATTCTGCAGCCACGTTGAAAAATTATTTATGTTTTTCTCAACAGAAAAAGGATTAAGTATGTGTTTGTTACAGTTATGCTCTTTATTGTTGCTGATAACTGTCATAGTGGGAGGAAATCATGGGTTCATGTTGTGTGTAGGGCTCCCGCCCCGTTCACATCCAGACTTCCTGGAGGCTGGTTAACAGAGGTATGGGCTACACCACGCGCGTCACCCAGAGCATCCTGACTGTAGAGGACATGGAAACCATCGACTTCGGAGAATACATGTGTAAAGCCAAGAGCCAGCATGGCGAGACAATCGTGGCGACCACCATCATCTCCAAATAGCCCCGAACAACCCAACCTGCTGGTCCCATCTGATATTTAAGAGTTTTTGACACATTGGTGTGTCATTTCCATCTACCAAACACATGAAATCAGTATGTATATAAATAAAAATACATTTTTGCCAAATTGAAAAGTTCATGTCATTAAAAGCAAGCTGTGGACGACAGTCATTCACATGCATCTAAGACAGTGAGCATTCAAGTACCTGAAGTCCAACGAACAGTAAAGAGCCAATCAGCACACTCCAAACTACTCAGCATCTCCAGGAACATCAGATAAAAGAAAAGTTGTTTTATAATGTGCGTCATGTGATCCCAGAAGTCAACAAAACTGGGAAACAGAATTTTCCTAACTTTAGAATAACATAATAAATGAAGATAACACCAGAAGCTCAAAGGGGGAGGAGTCAGAGTTTGGGGCTGTCATGACGACACCACATGACTGCTTTAACTCTTGGCAGAGGGCTGTGTTGGACACCAAATCAAACATCCCTGACTAATCAGACTTAGCCTTCATGCTACATTTAAACAGAGTAATGAAAAAACCCCAGACGTGAGAGTGGCAGGAGTCAGAGTCTTGCTCTGTCTGAAGAGGAGCTGTGTGCCAGGCGGACGTCTTAATGTGCTCCGTATGTGGAATGTGATCCGAAGCCTGCAGCTTATTTTGATCCAGTGCAACACTTGCTGATATTTCCACTTTGCTGAAAAGTTACTGGTGGTTAGGATTTTGAAATATACTTTGGATTAGGATTATGAAATGAATGTTTGCGGTTTAGAAAAGCATTAACAGATACTGACTCAAGCACAACTGTCACAAGGTTGGACCGGGTATATACTGTATATATCATTTCAGTGAACTACAGTGAGGGAAATTTGCCATTTAAAAATAACAAAAAAACAAAACATAACTTAAATATCTCCTTAGAAACACTCACGAGTAGAGCTTCATCTGCAGTGAATAAATTCATAAAATGTGGATACTTTTACCAGTTTTGACTGACAGTCCATTTCACAGCCTCAGTTTAATACAAGACTTTATTAATAGAATATTTCAAACAGGTTTAGCACATCTATTATATAAATTCCACACAAAATACTCAGACATTTTAGACAAGATACAGTCTCTGACACAGATGAGCAAAGCTGCTTTTGGTCAGCTCTTTGCAAAGAGCCTGACTTTAAAGCTGTGTTAGGAGGCTTCGGTAAGGGCTGCTCGGCAAAACGCAAACACATGCAAAAAGACTTGGACTGGTCCCTCGGTCAAATAAGCATGAAAACAAAACCGTACGAGGCCACAAATGATCCAGAACCCAACTATTAAAAACAAAAATATAACATAACCGAGGAAATTCTGAACATATTTATTTGTTTTATGGACAGAAAAAAATAAATAAATCTGCAAATGATTTTTTTTCTTTTTTCCTACACATGTACACATGCATGTATTTTACTGCATGTACTGTGTGCGTGTGTGCTGAGCTTCAGCAAAGATAAGCCTCAACAAATAACAAAGTTACATAGAAGTCCTGAGATTTCCTCTTTCCTCCATCCAAAGAATCAGATTCTAAAAGGCAAACAATGTGGCCTTGCTTAATAAGTGCTTCAGTGCAGTGTTTTTTTTTTTTTTCATTGCTATATTTTCTGTATTTCTTCAGAGTTCATCACATTCTGAATGAGCCAAGATCAGGCTAATGTTTTGCTAAATGCAAAGGAAACAAACATGGCTCCTAAGTCCAGAGGGATGACTCAAATGCAGTGTTCTGCTTCCTGGAAGCAGGAGCCCATTGTTATCTGGGTGACAGGGGAGGGCTGGAGAAGCAGTCGGAGCTGCGAGGTGATTGGAAGTTGAAGGAATGGGAGGGAGAGGTGGAAGTGGGGGACACCTTGCGTGGGCTACTCAAGTCTCCATTATGGAGCTTCCACAGCAGCTCCTCGTTCTCCATGGACAGACGCTTGTTCACTTTGGACTCCTTATGAAGCGACTCCTGCAGCATGGCCTGCTCTGTGGACAGCTGTCTGCAGTATCAACACAAAAGACGAGTCAGAGACAAGCGGAGGCCTGAACTACAAAAGCATTTCCTCTAGCTTCAGGGTTTTTTAAAATAAAACAGGATGACAGTCACTTGTGCTCCAAGGCTAACTCCAGAGCAGCTTCCACATTAGAGAACACCACGTATGAAATAAACTCCTACTGGCCAATCAGTTCTCTGGAAATAGGGTCACCATTCTGGAAAGATCCCTTTGACCTCTGTCTGCTGACAGGAGGAGGAGGATCTAAAATTCTCTCAAATGTATTTGTGTTTCTCTTATCAGTTTCATTAATAAACACATTCTTAGACGACTTTCCAATTTTACAGTTTTATAAACATTAATATATTATCCAAAGACATCTGCACTGCACTTTATATCAAATTTGGACACAGACTGAAGGCCTTTACACACCAGAAGCACAAAATCTGTGCAAATATTTTGCATTTCAAAAATATTATTTTGGACACACCCATTTTTTGCTGTTTTTTTTTTTATTTTATTTTGAAGCTTGATTTTTCTGATTTTCTGGATCCAAATAAACAGATCTGACCAATCAGATTACTGCACTTAGCAACAAGTGCACTCACAACTCAAATATGCAATGATATGAAAATAGTAGATGCTGTTTCTGGGTCGGTCGGCTCTATGAAATAATATCTGTGCTTCCTCAGATGTGCTCCCAACTCTGCCAACGAGAGCTCAAACTGACCAGGATGTGGCGTGATCGATAGTTTTTGGAATAGAGTGGAGGCGCATTAGACATTAGGAATTATATTGGCACACAGGAAAAAGCTTGATGGTCATTGCATACACTTAATGAATGCAGTCATTTAAATGAGTCTGAGCTGAGACAGCTGTCCAGCTGCTTCACTCTGTCGCATTAATCACTATGAGCCCATATGCGGACTCTTACCTTGAAAGAGCCGCGTGTTTCTCCATGCGGGCTTTCAGGTCTTCGTTCTCTTGCTGGACTTTTTTAAGGCTCTCGTCTAACTTTACATTTTTCTCTGTCTGGAAAAACAAAACAAAAAGGAATGAAGAGAGCGAGTTTAAAAAGGAAAGTCTCAGCAGCACTGCTGAACTTTAAGTTTCTTCTATGTCTGACCAGTTTGTCTATCTCCATGAGCTTCTTCTCCTGCTGGTGGAGCTGCGCGTTCTTGATATCCAGCACCACTTTGAGACTTTCTAGCTCCTGCTCCAGATACAGAGTGTCAGGGTCCTTCTGTGGGTGCAAAGAAGTAGAGGGAAATTGCTTATGATCCTTTATGAAGCCATGTTCTGATGATATGAAGCCAAAAAATACAGACTACATACTGATCATTACTGATCATGTGTAGTTTTATTAAACTGCTGCTCATGCCATTTTTCTGAATAAGTGTATTAATAACAAATATTGAGTGACAGAGTCATGTGAGGTAGTTTGCCTAATTACTATGTTGGGACACAAAACCCAGTACAGTTAGAGCCACTTTACATTAATGAGGAGTGGCAGCCCCACTGTACAACAGCACTCTGGGAAAATTAACTCAGGGTGG
>VURO01035033.1:8793-27815 GCA_015108175.1 Pelvicachromis taeniatus | reverse complement strand
TTTTTAAATTAGTCCAGCAAATAAAGCGGAAAAAAAAAAAAAGAGACATACTGCATCATTCATGGAAAGATTCTTAATATTTAGATGTTTGGTTAGCAGTTTGTCACCATCGTGTAGCTGGAAACATAAGTGAGGTGAGACTTGTGATCCTGACTAAGTTACATTTATAAAAGACTGACGTATGGGACTCAGATGATTCAAAACCAAACTTTTTTCCTGAAATAATACAGGGAAATATGAAGTTACAAAAAAAAAAAAAAAAATCCCAACATGTTTTCAAATATCCAACCTTTTGTTTTCAGTTTTAACGTCTTACAAACATTCTGTCCGTTTGTAATTACAGTCTCAATATCTACACTGGTCTTTGGAAACGAAGCAATCTAAAAACATGAAACACTTTTAGGCCAAGGATTTCAACATGGAGTTTGTTCATGGTTTTGATATTTTTTAATGTTGTACTAAACTGAAAATCCTTTTGATTGGTACACTAGAAGTGTTTTACAATGCTTTGAACAACTCTAGCAGAGGTTTATTGGAATTACAGCGCCCTCTGCTGGCTGAAAACTAGAACAAATAGACAACGTCTCAACTACACCAACATGTTATAGAAATGTGCTTGTGTAGAAGAGAAAAAAAAAAGATCTACTGTATCGTCTGCTTCAAACATTCACACATTTCAGGCAGTAAAACTATGTTTCAGTTAAGCATCACTTTCCCCTGTGATGACTACCCAGTGTAACACTAATACAAACTCAAAACATTAATGAAATATTCAAACATTAACAAACGTATTGTCGGGGAGTTACTATTAAACCTTTCATCGTTTCACTTTTACTTTACATAAACACACAAATCTGCACCCACGTGACATTTAGTTTCCTTTACATAAGCACATAATCGCCCTCTTTGACTACTGCTCCATGGCAACAGAGGACTTACAGCTATTCTCATCCAAGTGTCTAAATACAAAATGATGACGAGCTTCTCATTTCAGACTCAAAGAATAATAATTGTACCCCTTTTACTTCTATACTTAAACACAGACATTTAATGACTCCACGGCATTGTGCTCTAATGGTGTGAGGAGATATCACATCATAGCACAAAGCATGATGGGTGATGAGACCCCTCACAATCAGGGGCTTGTTACAATTCTTGGCTAACACAGCAAGGGGCATAACTCTAATAGTATTATAATTAATTAAAAATAAATAAATAAAAATCCATGAATGTAATAATACTTGAATGAGTGATACAGTAGCAGTTTACAAGTTAAAAAAAAGAAGTGATACAATTTAATTACTAAAAGATTACAAAATATTTCCAAAAACTGCTTCATAAAACAAATTTATCACATTTGAGAAAAGCCCTTACAAAAGCTTTGAGTAAACATGCAGTTCAACACTTCCAACAAGGCTCCCATGGAGTCACTCAGACATAAAGAACCAAAATAACCCTGGCACATTTGACTGAAACGAGAGTCATGGAGCTCCCAGGAAGCATGGAAGTGGGACGTTTTGATACATAATCAAAGCATGAAAATAATATAAACCAACATTGAATGTCAAAAAACAAAAAGACTATTTTGGTTTTTGGTTAAATTATTCTTAAATTCTTCTCTCCTACCATACTTCAGCCCAGGGTCACATGTTTCGGTGACCCATGGTAGGTAAAATGAGAACTGAGCCTTCTGCATTACTTTAAAGCTAAAAATGGATTTCATAAACTAACACCACAGATCTTTGTGAAAGGCACACTGATTGGGTTGGCTTAAATACAACAGCACAGAAACCGCTCAAAACATCATAACAACACCGACAACAATACATAACACTAAACTGACAGACCTGCTTGGAAAACCACAGTGTTCTTCCTGCATCCTGAAAGCAGTTGAATATTTCGGAGTAAACCTTTGGCTGTCAGACGCACATGGATGTTGGACAAGGAGAGCTTCGGAGACCATAACATTTCAAAAACGATGCCAAAGGACCGATGTCTTCAGCTAACAGTTTGATTTAAAAATCAAAAACCTGTTTAACGATTCAGATGGTTGGTGCTGGCCAAGAACCCCGAGCTGTGGTGCCTCTCAGTGTATCACGCCTCAGGTAACAACAGCACTGATAAGGTCTGACAGAAAATGATTAAATAAATCAATAAAAAGCAGTAACAGTTACTCCACTGAGATGGCCTTGAAAAAAGTGAGGGCACCCAGTTCGGCATGGCAGAAGTCCCAACTCAAAATCTAATTCCCAGCTGTGAACGGTACAGGGTCAAAGCCTGGCCAGTGGTCGTGGGTCAGTCTGACAGACGTGATAAAGGCAGAGGGGGGGGTGGGGCAAAAATCTCTTAATCCTCTGAAGTCAGCCGTCAGCTTTTTACAAAAATGCACAAATCTCCCAAAGCAGCGCAAACCAGCATCTCCAAGCTGGATGATGGCGGTGCTGTAGCAGTGCCAGGATGCCAGGGGAGAGAGTAGAGGGGGGTGGGGCTAGGGAGCAGAAAAACGGGTGGGAGGAGCAAGCATGAGAACATCAGCCAATGGGAATTGAAAGTTGCCGAGGCATTACTCTCTTTCCCTGTGTCCCTGGCAGAGGGATAGCAATAGATAACAGGAAGCTCATGGCAAGGTCAGTATGATGACACATCAAGTTTGATTTAATGTGTGTAATTCAATGTGTGTTCCAGTGTAGCTGCTGCTCAACTCAGCTGCTCAGACATAATCCACTGACACCGTAAAAGACAGCAAGAGGAGAGAAGCCTCAAAATTTCAAGCACTGTGTATGAATCACAGAGAGCAACTCAAGTCCAAAGCTGGGTTGACGAATATGCCACACATTCCTCGCAGCAGTGGAAAGCATGAAATTGTTAGTCATTAGTAGACAGCATGCAGGGCTTAGGAAAATTAAACACTTCCTTTTTCTGCACAATTTGGTTGGCTGGTCCACATTGGTATTTATACTTATATATTTCTTTAAATAGCAGCTAGATCAATCAATAAGGCATGAGTGACGACTGTTGTCCTAGGGGTGAGGAGTTCAATCATTTGAAAGGGGCTCAGAGTGGAGCTGCTACTGCTTCACATTGTAAGGAGTGAGCTGAGGTGGCGGAGCTATCTGACAAGGACGCCTCTGGGGCGACGCGTTTTGGGCATGTCCTACTGGGACACGGCCCCGAGGTAGACCCAGGGTACCCTGGAGAGAGGATATTCCTCAGCTGCCCTGGGAGCACCCTGAGCTGGACGAGGTGGCTTCTCTGCTTAGGGTGCTCCCCCATCGATGGTTTGATAGGTCTATACATTTAGAAAATTAAAACGTCATCTGTTGCTGTTATACTTTAATAGTATATAATGCACTGTGTTATTTTTGCTCCACCCCACTATCACATGAAAAAACAAAATTAAAAAAAAAAGAAACACCATGCTGATGTTTAAACTTAGAAAATACAAACAAGAACTTTAAAAATTCTGTCAAAGACATAAGAATAAGACAAGAGTCTTACCAGATTTCACCAGCGTGGTTCGAGGAAGTTTTGAAGAAGCTGTCTTTAGCAGAGGACTGATTATAGCATTTAATGCTCCTTTTCCAGTGGAAGCGGCAGGTTTGTTTAGCGTAGACAAAGCTGTTACAAGCAAAAGATCCAGGAGAGAACAGAAGCTGGAGTTAATCTGACCCATGATGATGGTGACACACTGCCTGCTCAGTGAATGACAACTGTGAAACAAAACAGCTTTTAAGTTAGAACTAGTTTGAGGAACTGATCAAAGATCAACTAGTCAACAAGGGAGGAGGCAATTTAATTTAATCAAGTTTAAAGAGAGCTCATCAAGTATCATTACCATACTATACAAATATCAGCTTAGGTCACATTTAACAAGGCCATTAAAAGATAGATAAAAATACAAATAAAAATCAATGCCCTACTCAAAAAGTGATCAATGGTCATTCAAACAAGGCTTAAATTTAATCACATTTTACAATGAAGGACTGTGATGTGTGTGGCAGTGTGATCCTACTTGGTGCAGTGTTTTTCCCAGAGGTCGAGATGAGTCTTGCTTTCAGTATCACAGATTTGAATGGGGTTGCTTTGTGTGCAACTCCTCCAGAAACTGTTGGATGCATTAGAGACATACTGGTTAAATACTGCAGTGTATGCCATGATGTTGTGAATGTGTCAAGCACTAGAAATTCACAGGCCATTAGTATAACAACTTTCAGCATCACTAGTGGTTTCTCAGAAAGTCATTTGAAGCCATTTAGAGACAATACAGATTATTTTAGTTATAGCATGTGCAACGTAGAATGTAACAAGGTAAATTAGGATATGTAAATAATTACTGAAAAAGACTGATTTATAAGGAATGTTGATGACAGAAATGACCAAAACAATAACAAAAAGAATTTAATCTACAATATTTAGCACGACAAACAGATGCTTTACAGTAAATAATTCACCATGGGAACACCACTTATGAGTCAACCGCCAGTCCAACTTACTTCTCCATAGGTTTCTATCTTTTTCATGAAATGCAGCTAACAAAGGGATGACGCAAAAGCGATAGGATCCAATTAGCAGGCAGGTGAAGAGTGTGAGATCGCAGCTGAATGCTGCACTGCCTCGTGTAAGTAAAGAAGAACTGTTGAAAACATGAGCTGGAAATTCAGTCCAAGTGCAGCTTCGAAGCCCAGTGTAGCCGGCCATGGTTTTCAATCAAAAACAGAAGAAACACTCCTTTTAATCCACAGACGTGTATGTCTGCTCTTTCTCCTCCAGGTAACATTGCATGTGAACTAGAGTGGAATAGGAGCTGTTTCCATTACAACCAACAAGGGGGTCTGCGAGTTAGACAAATACAATCTCTCAGCCAATCAGAGGGCTCCATGCTGCTGAGGATTCTGGAAGCTCACATCGAAATATTGCTCCATCTATTCATGACACACCAGTAAACACTGTTTGGCTGTTCAGAGCTCCAAAGCACAGAACCTTACAATACAGATCATTTTCCACCAGTTGCCGTTTAACGTGTTTCTACATCCTTTCAGAAGAAATCTGAAAAATCTATGTTTTAGATGCCAAGCGCCTGTAATCATAGCAGATGTGGAGTATTGCAGTCAGAGAAAGACTGCCCAAGGGGAGATTCCAATCCTAGCCAGGGCAAAGTAGGTCATCATCCTAGCCACGTGTGTCCTTAAAAACCCTCCAATAAACATCATGGCCCTGAAAACAGCTCATAGCTGTTTTTATACCTTATATAACAACATACAGGCACTATTTCGAGAAATAATATCCTATTTCTAAAAGTGACACAAAATTCTTACTAATCTCACCGTGTGTATTCCCAGAGCTTTGGGATGGTGCATGCTGAACACTGGTTTGAGTAAGGCTCCTAGAAGGCCCCAAAGTCTTGCGTGCTAGTTTACTAAAAGGAGTGGACGGAGGACGTACAACAGAGGGCTGAGTAGGAGTCTGAGGAGGTTGTAGTGCATTGACCCGAGGCTTAATGTTGGCTGCTGAGGCAGATCCCAGGGACGGCTCTCCTATTGCCTGTGCTCTCTGACAGTCTGGGGAAGGAAATGAGGTCAGCAGCATGAAACTCTTTATTAAGGACAAGCTCACTAATACATATAAAGACTATGTCAGATCAAGATAAAGATAACATTTCCTTTTTCAAAAGTTAAAGCTAAAACCACATTCAATGGCACAGAAACTACAGTGTGAACGTCTGACTACTTTCAGTTTTAACAGTCACTGCAAACAAAAATGATGCAGTTCAATGCAAAGTATGTATACTGTACAGCTGGGACAACAATGTTATAACATTTTACTGTGCCGACGGTCCAACTGGTTTAAATATTGTCCTCCTTTCAAACCATTGCTGATCTCAAAAACTCCCTTTCCTTCCCTGTTTTCCAGTTTGCAGATGGCTTCCCATGAGATGAACAGTGTCTCTCCTTTCCCCAGGATTCATCTATGTATAACAATAGCACCAAGTAAGCTGTCCATTTATGACAAACACCTAAATAAGAGCCTGGAGTTTAAAACTCTAGGATCACCAACAGGAAGGGCCAATACAGACCTTGCTCAATGTCACCCTCTCATGGAAAGGCAATGTCATGACAACCTAATTCTAGTATGGAAGTACATAGTTGGCATTGAAAAGTTATGAATTTGCAGTTATTTCTTCTTGAAATCGTGTGTATATATTATAGTCTTGCTTTACCAGTTGGACTACATGCCCGACTTCTTAAAAAACATGAAACTGTAGTACTTTGAGCCACAAGGTTAAAAAGGCCTATTACACAATTCTGTTTACATAACAGAGGAAAATCCAGTTAAGAATTCCCTAAGTTCTACTTTGTCCAAGGCATCAACTGTGGCCCCCGTCTAATATTTTAATACATTTATAGGTAAACTTTGCCTTCTTCAAGATAATAAAGAATAACTTTTAAAGTTTCTGAACTGTTGCCACAGACTCAGTTCAGCATAACAGGTTTAATCTAGCAAACATGACCCATACCTGTAATGCTTGTCTGCTTGGACTGAGGTTTCCCTACAGCTTTAGGGGTCCTGAATTCAACAATCCCCAGAGATCCCTGTTTCTGCCTGGCTGACAAAGTGGTTGGTCTGGGACTGGCAGGTGGAGGTTGTGAAAGTGGTGTTCTCCTAGCAAGTCTAGGGGATGGTTGCCAAGGTACACATCTTGTCTTACCATCATCCAAATGAGCTCTTGCCGACTCTGCCTAAAAACAGAATAATTCTTCACTTAGTCTCCCAGTCTGAGCATTTGGCCCTGATGGATGACAACACACAAGAAAAAAATCTAACACCACAAAAATTTCTGTGAGCTAAACTAAGAACGATTTTGGAGCCCCCTGCCTCTGACACGCATAGATTCACCTTCAAAATCAATGCTCCATCTACTCACCACAAGGCTTATTTTCTTGACCTCTCTGGGGGAGTTTTGAGTAGGGTCATTTATGTCCTCAGTCTGTATGGCCCGTTTATTCTGGGAAGAGCAACTCAGGTTTGCTTTGGTTTGCCTCTGGTGGGTGTCAGCTTTAGTAATGTTAAAACTAGCTGAGAACTTTAGAGTGGTTTGCTTCTCCTTAGGTGTCCTGGACGTTGATGACGAACTCTCAGATGAGCAGCGAGGTCTTGTGTTGAAGGCAGAAAACTTGTCCCGACCCAAAGATGAGCCCGATTTGGCCACAACTATGTTTGACACACTCTTCTTTGGAGTTGGTTTGGGGCCAATTTTACCCAGGGATTTTTCTAGGGATGAGAAGCTGCTCTGGCTGCAAGCGTGCTGTGCTGAGGTGTGGGATACTTGGCTGGAAGATAGCCCCTCTGTTTGAAAGCTGGGTTTACTGCACTGGCCTGCTGGGGTTTCTCTGCTCTTGCTCTGGCCAGCCACAGCAATATGCGCACATGACTGTCTCACTGTTAATCCCAAGTCAGCAGCTCCTGCATCCACTTCTTTCTGTCCATTAAATATTTTAGTGGTAGTAGAATCAGTTGTAGTACTAATAGCTGTTCTTCTCAGGGAGTCAGTACGCTTATTCCCCAAATTAACTTCTGACTGTTTATGTTGTGACACAGTACCTGGCACTGAGGTTTGCTGTGGATCTCTTGTTACGACTTTGGATTTTACACGACTAAAGTCAGGTTTGGGAAACCTTTTAATTTGTGTTTTCTTAACTTTGCTTGGTGTAGGTGGCAGTCCCGGGTCTATACATTGTTTATTACTGACCGATATTTGCTGCTGTTTAACAAGGTGAAGTCCTGGGCTGCTCACATTTCTAATGCAAGGAGACTCTGAAAATGAGGGGAGGCCGTTCATCTTGTTCCCAATGTTTTGCACTGGAGTGGAAGTATGAACATCCTCATCAATTTCCTGTGTATATGACAGAGAGGACACAACGCTCTTGCCTTGTTCTGGTGTAAATGCTGCTGGGGTGTAAAATGGGGGTAAAAGGTCTGCTTCAGCACTGGTACAGTTTGCCTCTTTTCCACAGTCTAGAGAGGTTTCACAGATAAACGTTGTGAAAAGCCCCCGTATATTCTCATTTGGCAAAGCTACAACACAGTTCGATGTAGCCATTTCATTTTCCTCATTGAGGAGCTCGTTGTTGTCTGCCTGAATGAAAGTCACACCAAGACAATGATGGCCCGTGTTCTCCTCTGGGACTCTCTCTGTGGGTTTATTGCAGACGTCTAGAATAGTGGTCGACAGCAGGTTCGACACAGCAGGTGATTCTGGTCGACATGCAGCTGGAGAGATGGCTGATTCCTCCAGGGAAGAGACTAATAAGAGTGACTGGTCCTCCAGACAGAAACTGTTGCTCCTCATTACCATTTCCCCAGAGCTCAGAGAGCAGCAGTCATTCTCAGTGGAGCCCCTCCAGGATGCCCCACAGGAACTCGGAGACATTACAGTATTGTCACTTTCATCCCCTCTGTGCTTAATAAAAGCTTCCTCGTCTTCATTGCTCATGAGGCTCAAGTTTTCCTTCCAAAAATTAATGCCATCATTCACAGGTGTGGCAATGAAGGTTTGATTCAAGTTTGCGGTTACACCGCAGAAGACATCCCCGTGTGTTAAGGTGGTATTGTATCGGTTATCCACAGGAGAGCCCTGACTAAGGCGATGAGCCAGTATGTTAATGTCAGCAGAGCTGCTGGCTCCTCTGACACTCATGTACGAAATACTACTGCTGGAGTCAGGTGACACAGGCGTGGATGATTGAGTCTCAGATGAAAGGACCAGCTTTATGCCACTGTGAGGTAGAGGAACCATGCTTTCAGGTTGGTCACTGGCCATGTTTAAGAATTCTGATGGGACCTTTTTGTTTTCTTGTGTAGCCTAAGCACTGAACAGCTTCAGTTATGGTTCAGTTAGCAGCACTTTAGCCCATTAAAATCTGATGACAAGGGAAGGATTTCTGTAAAAGAGGAGAAAAAGAAAACGTCTTGGTGAAAGCGGCACCATAGCCTGTCAATACATGTTCAACGAACACCATAAAAGAAACTGATAATGATATATGCTGATATACGCCTTCAACATTAAAAAAATGCAAATATCATATTGTGATGTAAGTAGTATAAATACAAGTCATGCAGCACCAACAATGCGGGTGCAGAGTTTAGCGGTCCAAAAAAATAAATACTGCTCAAGCTTGGTGTACCAGCAACATACACTAAGCAGCCACTTCATTATGTACACCTGTTTAACTCCTCCATTCAAACTGATGATTACATGAAAATATCACAGTCGAATGTAGAACCATGGTTTCAAAAGCTTCAATGCAAGGATGGACCAACTTTTAGAAGTGATGTTTTTACTCCGCCGTGGCTCATGTGAGAGTAGAAACATGAATGACCCGTCTCAACAGCTTTGCTATGCACTGTTGTGTTTATCTAAGCAGGCTGGATAGCAAAGCTCACCAGCCACAACTACAAAATCCACTGGGGTACAGATCACAGGAAAAGCAGACATCAGGTCACCAACAGCGTGAAAATATAAACCGCTTTTAAGAACAATTAACACTTGGATGTACACTTGTGCACAATGATAATGTCATATATTCTATAACAGAAGGTTTTTGGTGAACTTAAGCTACTTTTAAAACACTCTTACTGACTTTGACTGTTTACATTTCAATAAAATTGGATAAATTGTATTTTTAAAGCTTTTTACTTGTAGGTATTGATTATTGTTTCCATCCTCTTCATATTTTGGGAAAACATTGCTAACTTAAACATGTCCCCCCCCATTGCTGGGTAGCAGCCTTTGGCGTATTTGTGTATTTTAGTGCCAAGATAAGTTTCTTTTGCAGCATTATGAAAACAATCCAGCAAAATGACCATTTTCTTTCCCTGTGCAAAGACCTGGCTCTTCTTGAAGTATGACACAACTTAGCAGTTGCGCAAACACTTACAGATTATATTGATTTTTCTTTTCTTTTTTAACAAAAATCTCAACCACCTTAAAAAAACAAAACAAAAAACAAGTTCAATACAGCTACATTTACTCAAATAAGGCACTCTGAGAGATGGGAAAATCCAAAGATGATACAAAAACTGAACTGAAGCTAAAACCTTCCTTCAAAAGGCAAAAAAAATAACTCACGCGCCTATTTCTTCGAAGAAACATGGCATTATAATCATTATCCTGCCTTGCCTTTAATGTCAGAGCTGATAAAATTCCAACAGTTTCAGTGAATCTTATCAAAGCGATCAGTGGTCAGTGCACTGGATGAATACGTTTGTTTAACAGGCAGGGAGAACACACCTTACTGTACATTGTAATCTCTACAATGAAGTATAATATATATCCCTGACAAGCTGAAGTGCACATTGAACTGCTGAAGTACACCTTCGAGGCCACTGCTGTAAACTCAATAATGACAAAGAGCAGTCGTTTTGGTTGTTACAAATGAGACTTATGTAAGGTACCAACAAGCTGACAATGTTAATGGGAAAATAAAACCGAGAGATTCAAGTGACAAGACACACGAGACAGTGAACGGAAATAAGGAACAGTCAAAGGAGAAAGCACAACTGTTTAAAAAGGTTTAAGGAGAGGTACTCGGCTGCGGTGTAAACCAACTTTTAACACCTCCATTTGCATCCTCTCCATCCACAGATTTATAGTAAGAAAGAAAATATCTTTAGTCAGCTTTTACGCTTACTGTATCGTGCTGGAAAGCACTTTTTGTAGCTCCATTCGCCTCATTATAGCCTTTCAGAGACAATCCTGTTACTACTTTCCTTACAAAGTCCAAAATCCAGCCAACTAAGCAGGCGATTGGCTGAGAGTCTATCCCCATCCCTCTACGCCTCCGTCCTCGTGTTCAGAATCAGCCGTGCATCAGTAACATCAGTCTGGGTGAGAGTGCCACCCCCACCCGAGCAGTCGTTAGCTTCACTTCTTTCACTCCTTTCCCTGAGGCAAATGGATTTTGTCCTGTAGGCCTGCAGCAGAAGTGGATCAGCAATCCATCTAACCAGCTCCTGTCTCAGACAAACTCAGTAACTTAGCTGCACACTGCTCTGCCTGTGCAAGCATGCCTAAGTCCGGCTAAAGGCGGTGCTCACTGCAGAGGTTCATTCCCCAAGTTCACAAAAGGATCAAGTGAGGCAGAGAGCAACATGTTACCTTATCCATGCCGAGGGGAGTGGCCATGGGCTGCCAGACCGAGTTGGCATTCACTGTTGCTAAGCAGCCAAAGTCCCTCTTTTATGAGGGAATGGATCAGGCGGCTTTTTTAGCAACGGATAAATGAAAAGTAGAGCAGAATGATGTGAGGCCTAGCAAGAGGAGAAAGTTGCGCTATGAACATTTTAAACCATACATCAGTATTGGAATTTGCATTCAAACTTACTCGATGATGGCAAAACAGTTTTGTCTGACAACATCTTTCTTTGATGGCACAGCCATCTTGACACCTGATCCTGAGATGACAACAGTAATGTGACACCAGAGGCCGAGACCCCCAATACCCAAGCTATTTCTGATTAATCTATACAAGGCCTGTGACCCTAGAGACTGCAGTCCAATCTTGACTTGAGATGTAAATCATGCAGAGTCCTACACCTTACAAAATCTTCTCAAGTTGATCTTGACATAAACATGATTAGAGTTTTTTTTTTAAAACAACAACAACAACAAAAAACACTGGTCTTACACAACAATGCAAAAACTTAAAATCAGCTTTAAAACACTAAGGATTTGCAGATTGCAACATCAAAACAAGTAGGATAGCCAGCCACAAATCCCTGTAAGAGCTGGCAACAGCTACATGGAGTACTTGACCCTGTGTTTTCAGAACCTTTCAGAATCATTCTGCATTGGTATTTATTAATAAATGCAATGTGTTTGATTAAAGGATCTATTTAAGTGTCTCTGTTCTCCTTTAGAGCAATGTAGTGCACGTTACTGCCTGCAAATGAAATTATACATTTAAAAGTCGGAGTGAGAGCATCAGAACAATGCTTTTCTGTTCACGAAGCCCCTCGGGCACTGCATATACTGGATCATATCAGTATCACACAGAGAGTGGTTATGAGTAGCAGGACCAGCCATCAAAAGCCCAGTCACTGGACTGTCCAACACTAAAAGAGCAAGCTCTGTTCAGGGAAAGAGGCTGGTCACAGACAGCACAGGGAAACAAAGTTAAACCAATGAGCCTGTGCAGCTTTGCAAGTCTCCTCTCTCCAAATCAATGATGCAAACACCAACTACACTACGCTGAGGCATGCCCATACTCAGGGAAAGCCACATGTGGCTGACATTTTGATAACAATGAGTTCTATATTGTGCCACTTGAAGGTTTCTCATAAATTACCTTATTCCGGGGTCACCAAAACCAGAATGACGTTTAGCGGCATGGTGCTGGTGGCGTCCCTGGTCCTTTCACACATACGGCACGACCCCTGAACCCGACGGATAGAATATCCGACTTTATTTGCTTAGTTGGCGAGACTGAGCAAATAAAGTACGCTTGACGAACCTAGCAAAAAGTCGAGACGTTTAGCGTAAACGTTATTTTCTGTCGAAAACAGGTGTATTTTTCGATACCTTTAATTTTCTATTTAAATATTTACGAAGAAGAAAAATATAAAACTTTCTTATATTCTTTCCACCTTTTAAATCATGCTGTAGGTGAGTGTGAGTTCATAAAAAGTACTTTAGCAGAAATGTCAAAACTTGCTGGCTACCTGTCACAGGGGCGAGCAGCAGCGACGGGAGCGAGCGTTCGAGGTACCGGTGGACAATCAGTTCCACGTGCTCGTTTCTCCCCTTTTCACTGTATTTTTTTGTCGTGGAAAACTTCACGCTGTCACGTGTTTCATCGTGCCAGAGTTCAACTATCAACAGGCTGGAGTGATAGAAGAAGTGTTGTTTACATGAACTTTGACCTCTGGTAGACACTGTTGGTGAGTTGGCCATATTTCTCACACAATTTTAAAATAAAATGTATTCGGTGCATTTGCTATTTACCCAGGGTCAGTACACTCACATACATTCAGTTAGCCTTTTTAAAACGAATACATGTCACAACACCCCTTTCTCCTTTCCTGGTTTAGAGGCAAATCACTCAGTACAATTTTATTAATTTTAAATCAGGATGTACAATTATTAAATAATCATCAGCCATATGATGTCAGGAAGCAAGTCTATGTACAACATAATATATAAAAAAGTGCATTTTGTTAACAGAAAGAAAACATGGGCACACTGAACATCTTAGAGGCAGATAAAAGGTGAAGGGAAGCCCTAACTCCACAGGCAGAAATCACACTTGCTTTAAAACAACCATTCTTAATCAATCAAATATACAATATTTATTTTTATGATCATACAGGGTATTTCACAACATTAACCTTAGAAGATACAACTGTGCTAAGTGATAAAACATATCAGAAAATCTGTATACTGCATCAGTTTAGTCAAAAATGTGTTTTAAGTTCTTCTGCACAGGCCCATACACTACACCGTGAGTCCCTTGTGATGGATTTAACACAGATGTCACCCACATACTCTGTTGACATCCAAGATTAAACAGGACACTGACAAATCAAACTTTGCTACCTTTGCAGTTAAATCTATATGGATTAATTACACAGGCAGGTGCAGAACCGTATAGTAATCAGCCCACTGAGTGCATGAAACAAGGTGAATGCACCAGACTAACATAAGACAAGACTATTGTTCCACATCAGTTTTAGGCCACTTGGCTGCTGTCCTTTAGTGGGGGCATGAGGTGGGACTCCAGGTCCAGAAGGCATATAAATGTGCACTCTCAAAGTCAGGGCGAGAAAGGAGGTGGGAAGAGGAGGAGGAGAAACAAATAGTCTTCCAGCTCTCCTGAAGCCAAAGGAGTAAAAAGCAAGGAACGTGGTATTTTCTACTGTGTCCACTGGCAAGCAGAGTTAAACAGGCACTTCTCCCCTTTGTCCCTTTTCCTTCATCTCCCTCTCTTCTGTCCCCGCTCTTCTCTCATTTTTTGACACATGTGGGCCAGTTGAGACCTCCACAGGCAGCAGAGACAATAATGTAAATCACCACCTGAAAAAGAGCACAGACAGAGTTCACTTCCTTCACAACTGCTGCACTAACTAAGGCACAGAGAAGCCAAGCTCAATGCACTACTTGTTTACAGAAATATCATCCCAGTGATGGTACTCACAAGGCCAACCAGCACAATGACTAGAGTCAGCTTGAGGTTCTTCATGCACATGGCTCGTGTAAGGTTACGGCTTGTGGTCTTAAATGTGACTGACTGAAGGAGGAGGAGCACGGGAAAAAAAAAATACAATCAGTAACAATATTTGTTGTTTAACAGATTGCAGTTACAGTATATATCGAATGACAAATGTCATGCATTAGTAGAAGCAACAGAGCCTTATCAGTTGTAGTTAAACTCACTGCATCAACCAGGTTTTCTGTCTTGTCAATCAGCAGCTCCAGCTTTTCTCCTCTCTGAGCTACCAAGTCTGTAAAAAAAGAAAAGAAGAAAAAAAAGAACGCAAACAGTGAATTTAGTGATTTCAGTGTGAAAGAGCTGAAATTTCACCTACATCTCAGATTATAATAGTTTTAAAAAAAAAATCAGTTTGGCATATTATGACTTTGATTACTTGCTTTGGGAATGATAATCAATACATACGGGTAATTCACTGACACAGCACATCATGCATCGTAAGTGAGGTGGTCACTCACTCATGATACAACACAACACTGCAACACTGAACCCCCGTACCCCACCCAAAAAAGTGACACCACACACCAGTCACACATTACAGGCTTTATCTAATTTGGTTTACTAGACTTTTAGCTAATGCTTTTCCATCTCAGAGCCTTGGTTATTTATTTATTAATGAATACACAACGAGGAAACTGAAGAGACGCTCACCTATGTTGCGCACCATGATGCCCTTCAGGTCGTCCACTTGCATCTGAGTCTCAGTGACACGATCAGATCCACGTGGATCTGAGTGGTGTTTCTGCAAAGAAAAAGAACACGTCACACGCCACGTCTTCTTCTTTTTCCTTTTTTTTTCTCTTTTAAACCACAGAAATATTAAGACATCAAAGAGCCATTACAGGAAACATTACTCAGTACACGCAGGCTTTCATCATACACACCATCTGCGCTGCTAGTGTAGAGGAGAACTCGCTGTTCATGGCGTAAGGTAGGGCTGTTTGTGCTCTTGAGCCATATGTTGTCTGGAAACGCTTCTTCACTTCACTGAGGAAGGTGAATGCACGTGACCTCTCAAAGTCCTTTAGAAGATAACAGTCAAATATATTTATAAAAAGTTACATACAATAAATTGTGGCTCCCTCAAAACGTATGTCATCTTTAGCAACAGCGGGTTTCTCCAATAACACAGGACATGTGTCCATTTCCTAAAGTGGCTGGGTGGTTTATATTTATTTTTATACTCTTACTAATTCAGATTCTTAAAATACCTATACAGACTTACGTCATCCGTGATGCACAGGTATATGATTCTGTCATTGCAGATGTAATGAAACAGATAGCTAAAAATAAAGCAGAAGGGTTAGTCGTTAGATGAGAGGTATTTTATTCAGTGGGCTGTTTTTCCTACAGTTTTTACAAGGCATGAACTCTGTGTTACTTTATCACATGACACTGCCGTAGGCACAGTCGCTAACAGGATGTAAACTGTCACAGTTTGACACAGGCCGCACACACGCACATTCCCTTACCTGCCATGGCTGTATGTCAGCTTGTTGTTCTCTGAAGGAATTTTAGCTAAAATCTGCTCAGTAACTTCCAGGAAGTTCCCCCCACACCATGCATGCTTGGCAAGAATAGTGGTTCCTCGAGCCACCACAGCAAACAGGATTGCCATGGCAACAGCTGGGTTTTCACCTTTGTTACCTCTCTGCAGGTAAAAGAACACGGAAGGTGAGTTGTTACTACTGAGCTAGGGGGGAGAACCCTGATGATGATTAGGGAAGAACAATTCTTGTGAAACAGCCAAAAATAGTTACAGATAAGGAAATAAAATGACACGTGAATAGGTGTAACTAAGAAATCCAATTATTGGCGTTAGTACGACCTAGGAAAATTTCCCAATCATGAGCAAGCTGTAAGTAAGTAAAATGTATTTATATAGCGCTTTTCACAAATAAAAATCACAAAGTGCTTCACAATATAGAGAATAAAAATGGAAATACAATAAGTAACAATGTACAGCAGTAAAATACAACATAAAAACAACAAATTAATTAAAAGCTTTCCTATATAAAAATGTCTTCAGCTGCTTTTTAAAAGAATCAATGGAGTCTGTACAGCGTAGAAACAGTGGAAGAGAATTCCACATTCTCTGTCATGCTAGAGTAAAATGTCAGCTAAAGCTAGATGGATCAAATTTTATGAAACAAGAAGCTAGCTAACAGTTGTTGACCAATAAACGTACATGTCAGCGTCAGAAAGGTAGTTAGCTGCCTGACGCCATGTCGGTTGTTTTTAGCTACTGAGCTAACGTACGTAATACTCACAAAACATCATATTCAGTACCTGGACGTCTCAACGACGATTAAAGTGGCTCATTTAGCGCAAATCCCCACATTTAAAAACGTTTCAGCTGCTAGTTGGCTAATCCTTTTCGAGTGACTTCTGCCTGCTTAGCAAATCGTCCAGACCGGAAAGACGTTCTATCGTGTGCTGGGAAGTGTAGTTCTTACCGTATTCCTTGCCCTAGTACTTAACGTCGAGGTTTCGCTTTTGGAACTACATTTTTTTTTTAAACCCCAGCTACATATTACGTAGTTCCACCGTCACGTTTTCGTATAACCGATTTGTTATAGAAGGGGCGCGGATTTTGGCCCCTGTGACAGTCTTCCAGGCGACATGAACGCACGATTACGCTTCCCCCTGCGGATACAGAAATGACAAAACTTACCCATTGTTAATTGCTGAACAGGTTCGATTTTATTAAAATAAATATTTATTAGGTGACTATTAAAAATAACAATTTGTTGACGTAAATATACTATGTTATTAGGTATCCAGGCACACAATAATAATATACATTTAAGACATACTTAAGCTACAGAGTATCCAAACGGCGCATTTGATACATATTCTACCAACCACAGAGCTGTGCCACTGATTATTTATGGCTACAATCATACATATGTTACCAAAACACTGAGGCAAATTCCAGTCGTATTGAACTTTCTTTTGCCTGTCATACCTGATTCAGGGCTAAAGAGCACACTACTAAACCCTATCTGTTGACGGATGCAGTGGGAATGTGAAGCATGGCCGGGGAAGGAGAAAAGAAAGCAGTACTTGAAATGGTAACAAGCGAAAATCGTGTGTGGTTCGATGGTGTGCGCGGTAGCATGGTTCGTCTTTATTTTCTCCAGGTCGGATCGATTAACTAAAGAAGCGAATGGCAGCGTTTCGACCGCCTGTGCGCTCTTCACGTGGGGAGCTACAGTGACATAGCAGTAAAGAAACTTAAACGGCGTTAATCTAATTTACGATTACACTAAAATCTGTCTCTTTGAATCATTACCAGCAGCGGAAACGTACAGAAATTTGGAAGCTGAATGTACTAACGTGTTTAATTTAGATACAGGTTTTTCTCAGTCCACGGGTACCTAACAGTATCTCCACTAGGGGGCAGTAGTTAAACAGTGTTCACATCCTATGAAGATAAACGCCATAAGTATTTGGAAAGTGATGCATTTTTCTTCATTTTCCTACATTAGAAGCGGATAAGACGATAAGAGGGGAAGCACCTCATCATCTTTTGAGCATGGTTAATCAGAATGCTTTATTAATCCCAAAGGAAATTGTGTAAAGACAGTGTTGTTGCTGCCGGCATAACTGGATCATTGGTTTTTATTGATGATGTGAGTGCTGATAGAAAGAGAAGGATGAACTCTGAAGCGCACAAGGTATACTCTCTGCTCAGATTCAGCCAAAGTGCTGCAGAACTGATAAGACTGTGCTTACCAGTGCTATAACCTAAAACACAGACGGAAAGGAATCCCAAGAGCTTCCTAAAGCAAATAAATGAAATGTTCCTAAAAGGTCAAATCAGCTCAGCCCAGCAGAGCATGGTATTCAGTTACTGAAGACAAAACTGAAAGCAGAGAGCCACAAACAACCACAGCTAAAGACGGCTGCAGCAAAGGCCTGCATGCTTTCGCAGCTGTAAAAATGTGGGTTGTCATATAAAAATGGTGCGAGTCTTTGATGGTTTTCCTTAAAGAAAGCAAAAACTTCAAATAATGAATGTTTGTACATTTAAAAAAAAAAAAAAAAGTCTTAAGAGCTAAACAGTTCAGGCTTCAGTGAGAGTGGATATCCCTAACAGCGTTAAGCCAGGCACTTTAATTAAGCTCTTGCTGCTCCAGTGCAGATCTTCACTTTGAGAACGGTGGCCAATCAGATGAAGGCTGGCCTAATAAAAAGGAAGAATGGGGGTAAAATTGTGTGTTGTTAGATGTTAGATAAAGTTTATGAGGCAATAAGAAAATGTAGTGTGACCCAAACAAAGAGTCCAATGATCAACATATGGAGCTGGAGATGTGCACAGTTGGTCCACTTTTGTTGTTAAAACATTAATTAAAGCTCAAAGTCCTCCAGTCACATCTTGATTTTTCTTTTTTTCTTTCTTAAATTTCACATCCACTGTTTTGGCGTACAGAGGCAAAAAAAAAAAATCAAATACAATTGTGTCCTTTTCTAAATACTCTTGGACTGAGCTGTGAACTGTGCATGTAATCAGCGTGTGTTTCTATTAGCATCTGTAACTCTGTATGCTCGCCCACTCACTAATCAGAGAGGCGGAAGCTGGTGTAATGTTTCTCTTCCATGTTGGCTGCGCGAGGTTTTAAGAATGGGCTTTTTTGCATTATAGGTCCAGGCCGACGGGGCAGATGAGGGCTGCGTGACTTTCGTGCTGCACGACGAGGACCATACGTTAGGCAACTCCCTCAGATACATGATCATGAAGAAGTGAGCCCCCCC
>VURO01035032.1:32099-45359 GCA_015108175.1 Pelvicachromis taeniatus | reverse complement strand
ACTCAATTACACACTAAGGTGGGCCAGATTTTCTATGCAAACATAGAACTAACATGCAAATGTTCAACACATCCATGCACTAATTGCATATTAAACACAGTGGTTTTGCATACATGTTAAAGCCAAACAGCATCATCAGCGTAGCCCGGAGAACGTTTGCTAATAAGATGAAGTTAGCTAACTCAGCTACGGTATCTCATCACGGCAAAAGAAAAGCCCCACCTACCGTTCTTTATGCAACTTCAAATGTCGGACAAAGTTGGAAGTTGTTCCATCTCCGTCTGTGATTCTCTTCTGGCATGTTTTGCATATTGCATTTCGTTTTTTGTTGACTAATTCGTAGTTTATGTACCCGAAAGAAATTACTATTGGAAGCATTTTTGGCTTGAACGTTTTATTTTGTTTTTTTTTTAATCTGGTTAATCTGATTGGCTGTGCTACAGCTCACGCTCACATACATACGGAGTGTGGTAAGAATGCCTGAATGAATAAAATGAATTAATGGTCCGCACGTTTAATATAGTATGTGTCTTAAATTTTAGATTTGGGGTAAAATATCAAGTCATTTCAAGTAAACAGGTTCAAGTCAATTTAAGTCCCGAGTCATTGGTGTTAAAGTCCAAGTCAAGTCCAAGTCTTATAACATTTTTTCAAGTCAAGTCTAAAGTCATAAAATTAATGACTCGAGTCCAAGTCATGTGACTCGAGTCCACACCTCTGTTTAAAAATATGCAGAAAGACAAATAAAACTTGAAGAGAACTGCTGAGCGGGCTCTAATTCCTCGTGATTCATCACAGCCAGGAATTTGTCTCCTATTCCACCAGCGTCTAAAAAAAATATTATGGTAAAAATATGGATTATAGGCACAAACAAGTTAACGAACAAAGAAAACAAGCAAAATTAAATTAAATTTTATTTATAACTAGAAATCTTGCTAGATGTTATATAGTAAGGCATATAAGCCCCCCAAAAGCATTTATTTTTTTTAAAGTACTTCTAGTTGCCTCATTGAAGAGGCAACTAGAACTAGCTTAGCAATTGTTGAGCGCAACTGTTCTCTCAACCATCTGAGCTGTGCAGCTCTTTTTATATTTGTTGATTGACAGCTGAGTTTCTTTTTTCCTTACCAAATGTTATTGTTGTTGATTGGTGCACAATTAAGGCAATTAAATGGATTAATATGTGTGTGTTTTTAAGCTAAATGCATATAAGACTGTGTTTTGCTGTGGTTCACTTGAATGCGGATCAAAACAAACTGGAGCTTCAAAACTTTCCAAAGAGTTTAAGCAACTCTTCCGTGACAGTCAGGCTCAACATAAATTTAACGTAATAAGCTTTAGTTGAATCAAATTGTCCACGTGCCCATGGAAACGCGCCAGTCTGCTACATGCGGCGCAAGAGGCGTGTCACTGCTTCTCCGCAAATTGGCAAATTGGCGAAATGATAATGCGCAAGATTAGGCTTGAAAATGAAAGATTTTCTCTCTCTTTATATTGTTAAAAAGTCCCATGATTAGGAATTTGTTTTGTTTGCAGTTTGCACTTTTTGCTGAAAACATTCTCACGTGAATAAATCATCGCTGAATTAGTGTTGCTTTATACACTTTGGGGAGAGGAATGCTTAGTCCACGAGACTGTGTTTTTAGTTTGTGAAGGGGATTTAAAGGACACAGAGAAAACCAATCACTTTTGGACACTGTGACATATTGATTTATGGCCGCTATTATACACTCCAGTGCCTATTCCCTATATATCCATATACATAGATGGTTGAAATAGTATATGATGTGGCACAGATGGCATCATTAGAGAGTATAATAGCCAGCCTGTGTGAGATACATAATTTTCTTGTCCAGGGAAACATTTCACTACTTGTAAGGATATTGATCTGTACCTTGGTGCCTTTAATTTATGTAGGAGAAAGATGTTGTTTTTTTTCCCCCCTTGGCTTTTTGAGATGGAGGATTTTTTTCCCCCCTTCTTTTTATATAAGATCCAGTACTTGAGCAAGAAACCGGTTTTGAGGGGTAACAAAGTTTTTCAGAGCTGTTTACTTGGTTGACCACATGGTGGTGAGTGATGGCAGGGGGGGGGGTAGGAAAGGAAGTAGCCTAACAGAGGGAGAGATGGGAAGACACTTAATGTAAGTGTCCATCAGCGTAGGGATGTTTGGGCAGTGGTGGTTTCCGTGGTGACAAAGCGAACGGCAAATAGACTAAGAAAGAGACATTTTGTGCTTTTTAGGGGCATGATCTGGTTTTACAAATACCTCCTTGAGTGCTTTATTGAGATGCATTCGGTGTTTTGTTCACACTCTGTTAGCGTTTGTGTGTGTGTGTGCTTGTGCGTGTGGGTTTGTATGCATCAGGATGCAGGATATTACATTCACACCCTCACACGCAGATATAAATAGGCAAGCCAGAATACAGGGGGAAGTGAATAATAATTTGTTTCACTGGCAGCTATTCAAACTTACAGTCTGTCAAAGTAACGTTATGCAGAGCAAGCAGAATGCAGAATCTCCTAGCAAATATTTGGAGAGCACTGCAATAAATTCAATCTGCAACTTATCTTTTGCTTATACAGGGAGGGATTTATTGTAAGGCAAATTAGAGATCATGACACAAATGATATCGTTTCATCCGTTATCCGCCTTCTCTTTGTGATCACTAGCTGTCCGGTGATCACGTTCGTGTGACAAATAAGTAAAAGTTTTTGACCTGCTTTTCTTATCAGCTACAATGTGTGTGTGTGTGTGTGTGTGTGCTCGCGCACACGTGTCTGTGGCAGTGTTATCTCTTTCTCATTCAAGTCATGTCACAGGCCAGACACTCTCTCATTGTCAGGAGGGGCTTTCATCCGCTGACTTCAGATGTGCCTGTCATCCAGTCCAATTATACAGAGAGAAATAGGTATTGTTACACTCTGGGGATTGATTCAAGACAAAATAGAAAAGTGAAGAGAAGACTACACAGTCATCTACGGCCATGCGCCACTTGCTGAGAGTCACACACACACACACTCTTTTGCTTGCGCACACAGATTAAAAATCACATGGACGAACAGCTTCAATATCTGTGATAACAAATCCTTACAAGGTAACGCGGCCCCACTTCTGCCTACAGTGGAAAGTGTCTGGCAGGTAGGTTACAGTAATTTGAAATGGTGAAGGATCGAGTGGTGCACCTTCGCCTCAGCCTCGCTGTCGGGGTGATAGACCTTCTTTTTATGGAGATAACTGCGGGTTGATGGAGCAGCTGAGCAATACTGGGCTTATGACGACTTCAACCTGCTGCTGGGATCAGTTCGGAGCCACTCAGGCATCAGTCAACACTGCTGTCATCGCACCACTTTCTGCATTTTCTTTTCCGCTCTTTTGGTTCTTCCCTTCTCTCCCATACAAAACCAGAATGGATGTCAAGAACCACCACTTACCTCCAGCCACTCATGGGGAACGGCTTCAGTTTATGTAATACCACCCTGCCATTGCGCTCATACGATGCTCTACTGCCATGTTAGTAATCATTGAGCATTCAGAAACTTTAGAGAGCAGCTACGGTGGTTAAAATTGTGTCGATATTGTGTGAATGCTAGTTCTTGAAAAGTTTGCAGCCACACTTTTAAACCTCGTGCTGCATTCTCAGGATGGGAAATGGCTAAGAAGCTGATGAATAGTTGAGCCTTGCTTATGTGATCCATTTACCTCTTCCATCATTGCATTAAGTTTGTCACATGTATCCTTGTTTATACACAAGAGTTATGACAGCTCAAGATGGCAGACGTCTCAGTTTAGACAATCCCCTTATGTGTAGTCAACCCTGCGTCTCAGCCGAGCCTCCAGTGTCCTCGCTCCTGAATCAGATTCACTGATGTGGAACGCAGTTGGCTGAGATGCTGGAGGGCATGGGGAGAAGGGATTTGCTCCTTGGCTAAGTCTTTTTCTGTGCAGATTTCTAGAGCCACAAGAGGAGATTTAAAATTTATATATCTATATATCTGCACATACACAGCCACACATCTGTTTTCCTGCCATCAATCTCCCAAACCCACCCGGGTTGTTTTGAAAGTGATAAATTTAGCCATTTAATATCCATAATTAATAATTTATTATACGCAACGCGCCACAGATTTAGATTAGGTAGTATTTTATCCAGGTGATAGTTGTACCTTCAAGGTCATTCTGAATGTTTGTCATTATTCTCTCTGAGTTCATTCAAATGAAGCTGTTCAGTAACGTACCTTTGATGTAACTAAATGGCATTATTGAGTAGAAAATAAAAGACACTTTTTTTTAATCAGAAGTCTGATGGTTGTTTACGGTTTTTCTGTGTATGTTTCTGTGGTGATTGAGCATATGGTTACTGTCTGAAAGGTGAAATGTTACACAGAACACAAAGACTGGGGGGCTATTTCATCAGGAAAATAGGAGAGAAACTGGTGTATTTTGGGTGTATTCTTAAAAGAACTGGCAGCCCTTCACATGGAGCATTTAGCACAGTAAGTAATGCCTTAAAAATCCCCATAGAAAGAGTCTGAGGAAACAGCATGTGCTATTGTTGGTATCACACGTGAAGTAACAACAGTTATATTCTTACTGAGCCGTTTGCAAAGCGACTAGTCAAAAGTTGGCCGATGAAACATCAACAAAGGAAACTCTCCCCGATGTACAAAACTGGCTATGTGGACTTTTCTTGTTGTTGTGAATAAATGTAAGTGAACCAAGTTATCTTGCTGTCATCCCCCTCCTCTCTCCCTCCCTACGCCTGTCTTTCTCCTCTCTGTGTGTCTCTGAAATACGCGCACATACTCTCTCGCACAAAGGAGGGAAAGTGTCACTATGGAAACAAGGAGGCGAGATTCTAAAAGCTACCTCTTGAGACGAGAGTTAAGACAACAAAAAGGAGTCCACTGTGTGAGTGGCAGAAAAGCAACAAAATACACAGCAGCTTTATCTCTCCTTCCTGTGAATGTCCACATCAAGTTGCTTTGCCAGCCCTTTTATCTTTATCCCTCTGTTTTTGATTTTTTTTTTTTTTTTACCTTTACCAGACTGTGCAGGTTCGTATACTCACATGCATTTTCAGTCTACTCTTCTGCATGTTTGAGCCCAGCGCTGTGCCTGCAGTTAAATGCATGTGGCTTTGAGGACAATATGTGTGTGTGTGTGTGGCTCGAGGTGTAATATGCACCACACATTTCTTTAATAGGGCTAATCCATTTTAATCCCACCTGCCACAGTTACCTTACAATGATGAATGTAAGCCTAAATGAGTTGAGACGCAGAGAAATGCCCGCGGGAGACAGAGGAGGAGGCTGGGAGGTAGATTTAAGTCTCTATGTGTGTGTGTGTGTGTGTGTTTGTTGCTGTGTACACTTGCGCTCTTACTTGTGTGTGTCTGCGTGTGTGAGTCCGTGCATGTGCATTTATTAAGGTTTCTGCAGTGACTGAAAGAGGTTTTTCCTCCTTGCTCCGTTGAAGGCTATTTTCTGTGGGTCTGCAGGGTCACTGCTGTCCTTAGTGATGTCTCCTTCAAGAGTAATCAGCACCATGGACAGCAACACCGATCTCCACCATCACAAGCGCCACAGCAGGCATCCATCTCAATAGACTCAAAAAAGCTTCCCGCGCTTAGCTCCTTTCCATTTTCATTTTCTGCTGATGTGAAAGAATTGGATAGGTGAAAGTGGGCTGCCCATTAAGCTTCAGCCTTGATGTATACCTTCAGTCCTAGGTCTATAACGGGAATGGAAAGCAGATGCAGGGGGTGATAGAGGAAGAGGCAAAGCTAACTGTGAAAGACCTGCAGGCAATCACATCTATTAATAAAAAATCTCTAATGTAAAACTCCTTGTGGATGAGTTCCCTCTGTGATGGCAGATTCGCACACCTATGAGGAGCAATATGCAGTCCGAGGTGTTGTTACTGGTATGGTCTTACTTGAGCACATGTTACTGTACAGTTTTGTGTTACTCACCTGTGGTGGCTTTGAAAAATAGCAGCAATTTTAGCAAGTAAAAAATAGATGAGAAAAGATAAAAAAAGAGGAGCATGGGGAGGGAGAGATAGGAGGAGTATACTACTGTACAGAGTGAGCGGCTGAGTTAGGGTGTGTGTGTGTGTGTGTGAGAGAGAGAGAAAGAGAGAGAGATAGGGAGAGTCATGAAACACACACACATACACACACACACAGAGAGAGAGGGTGCAGATAGCGGGAGGGGAAAACCTCCTCTCTGAAAGGGATGATGTCAGTCTCTGCAGCTGAGCCCCGGTCCCCGACTCGAAAGGGTGAAGACTCTGTCGTCCAGTACAAGACTACCAGCCACAACAACATCCACAAAGAGGGAGGAAGGGGGTGAGACCTGAGAGGAAAAGCAGGGAGAGTCTGGTGGATGATCCTCCTGCAGGTACGTATGCAACATTAGCATCCATCTATGAGTTCATTCATTAGTGTCTTTTGTTGCGTGCTGCCTGCCATTATGCTTTAGATTGCTGCCAGCAACTCACTTGTTCAAAGTAATTATCGTGTTTTCACAACGTGTCACAGCGAACGAGTGTGTGCACTCAGTGTACACTTCTCCATCCCGGACTAAGCCCGTGTGAATTTGTGTGGGTGTGTATATTTTAGCGGGGGTGTGGAAGGAGAGTGCTCGTATAAGGGGTGCACAAACACACACACACACACATACACACACATGCACTCGCACACACACACACACATGCACCCGCGCGCATTAGTGGAAAGTTTTTAATGAAGAGGAAACTGCTGTATCCAGTCTTCGGAGGAGAAAAGCGGCTTCAATTATTCAAATCCAAATCAGATGCAGGATCCCCAGAGCAGAGGGCATGACAGAGATTTGAGATTAGAGTGTAGGGATTTTGTGCAAAGATAACTTATCTACACGAGGCGGGGGGTGGGGGAAATGCTCTTTTGTCTGTTGCGTCATTGTTATAGAGCTCTTCCTCTGTCTGCATCAGGGATTTGCCAGGTTAAAGCAATGCCTTCTGGGATGCTGGTGGTCAAACAGGTGACATAGCAGTGGTGAGTCATCCTGTAACATCTGTCAGTGACACCTCTGTCTCCCACTTTAGATTACAGTTTCTGTGATCCACAAGGCAGATGTCATTGCTACCATCACACAAGTTAAGCCAGTTTATAGAGTATGTTGTTTATTATACAAAGAAAATTGATTTTTTTTTTGTTTTTTTGTGGCAGATATTTGTTATAAATGTCACAGGCAGCCAGACAACAATGCATGCAGGGTCATATTCAATGGGCAACGACACAAGATGACACTGACAGAGCACAAAACGTGTCTTTGTGTTGGAGAAGTCAGCACCACTAGGGGTTGTGTGTGTTATTTCTGTTTTCTGTCTAATGAACTCAGCAGCCTTTGGAAAAAAGAAAGATTAAAAAAAACAAAAAAACAAAAACAAAGAACAGGTCACAGACACATATCACCAGCAACCATCCATTTACACTCTCAGACTGTTGGCATGTCACTCAATTAGTCACAGCGTGGATTACACTCCACGAGGCGCTTGGGGAGAGAATCACAGTGGAAATCCAATTTTGTGCCACATCAAATGTCAGGATAGATCCTTCAGATTCTCTGTGATATCCACAGAAACAGCAGGGGCGAAGCTGGGAAGAGTACGTGGTGGAGGTAGAGGAGGGGGAAGGGATGAAGGTTTGAGCACAGGAGAAAGGAAACGAGGGTGAAGAATGTCTTGGAGGTACGTGAGGAAACCCTACTGGCTATCAGGTCCAGCCTCGCAACAAGAGGTCGCTCTTACTGTAAGCTTGTCCACACTCAGAGAATCGTAAAATCCATCTTCATAAGCCAATTGCAATTTTGAAATGTTGTGCGATGTATATATCACAAAACTGGTATTTATTTCTTGTTGTTTAACTCTGACCCAGCACCGATTATTACAAGTCTGTCAACAGCTTAGAGAATAAATCAGTATAAAAGAGGTCTAAATAGAAGTGAAGAAAATTGTACAAAATTCAACTAAACTCATTATGACGTCTGTCTGCATTAAACTTCCTATAACATGAGCTGTGAGCTTGTTTGCTGAGGCCAACTGCTCTGGAGACACCTGCTGTTGGCTGCAGGTGCACAGCTTTTCAGTGGCTGCAGACACACATCGACAGGCTTTCATTTGTTTGCATAGCCCCTACAGTGCAACCCCATTTATTTCTGTAAACCTGGAACATCAAACAGGTACTTTTAGCTATTGTGTGCAGCCTGTTTCCTCTCTGGCTCTGACTGCAGTGACAAATGTTTGAGTTGATAAAGCCTCTGTTGGCAGTAAGCGGGCCAGGACTTCATGGTGAGAGGCCATTAATTAGGAAATCTGAAGTGTGCCTGGCATCACTTTAATGTTTCATTTTCCTATATTACCTTTTTACCCACTGAGATATATTTTTATCTACTTGTTTGCTCCGTAATTCATTTTGATGTTACTGCTGCACTTGTTCATTTGACTTCTACTTCAGGTTCCACTGTTGTGGGAGATTCCTTGCATAGATTTCTCGCTTCCGTTTTAAAAACCGAAATGGGATAGAGATTGTTCTGATGTCTGTCAGGAAACAATTGACTGATCATTTGAGTTCAAAGATTTTTCTTTGCTTTTTGTTTACGTCAAGGCAATGTGCCTGCATTTGAGTTATTTGTACACCTTCTCCCTGCTGAACAAAAATGATTTCAAATACAATCCCCATGGAAATTCATCACGATCTCCCTCCTGCGTGTGCCGAGAGGGATGCTCAGTCATTCCCTCCCTTTCATGCAGCGAATTCCCGCCCATCCATCTATCCATTTATCTCTCTGTGATAGCTGAAAGTGAAAATTCCCAATGCAGGCGACCTGACTGGCCCCTCAGCCTGTGTGTCATTACCGCTGACCAGTAGCCCATCTCTATCTGTCCCTGATCTCATGACCTCCCCGCGAGGCTGCCAACACTAACCTCCACAGCGAGATAGTGGGCTAGAATGAGAGGGAGGTAGAAAGGAAGGGAAAAACGAGGAAGAAGAGTGGGCGGAAAGGTGTGCAGGAAGCAGGTATAGATGGAAAAAAATTGCGGAAAGTGCGAAGAGATGGGGTGAAAAGTAAAAAAACAGAGGAATGTATGAAAAATCAGGTGAATGACTAAGATAAAGGGGCGAAAGGAGAAAATGGGGAGAGGCAGAGGCAAAAATGAGGAAGGGGAGGGTGGGGTGACACACTGAATTGGAAATTGATGATGAAGAGAGCAGAAAAGCGAGAGAAAAAGAAGAGCAGGAAAATGAGGGTGGCGCCAGAGGAAAAAAAAAAATGGAGGAAAGAAAGTCGGAGATCAGATGAGGCAGGGGTGGGAGACTCAGATATGGAGTGAGAGGAGATGCTATTTCAAGACCGTACTTACTGATAATGTCACTCTACTTCAAAGTGCAAAGCGTTCCTGTCATGCTCCTGCATGACTGTGCCTCTGGAGAATTTCCTTATAGATCAGATGATAAAAGGATGCACGGCAGTAGGGTGTGTGTGTGTGGGGGGGGGGGGGGCTCATACTCGCTATGTGTGACACTTTGTGGGCTAAACTGTCACAGAATCTGCTGAGGTCTCTAATTTTGTCTTAATCAACAACAGGTTTGTCAGGGGGGGGACCAAGCTCAGCATGAGATTCAGGTAAAATCCAGATGCAGTCAAGGACGAAACATCAGCCACTAATTAGCGTATAAATTACCAGTGGCGCTCAGAAGGATAATAAATCTGAAATGTAAACACTTAAATGGCAAACTTTGCATATACCTACAAAGCAACATGTAACTGTAATTCGGCTTCTATTATAATCGCTCTGTTTGACATGTTAATCACAGCGCACTGACACAATTTGACGGCGCAGACGTCACTGAAGCCATCAGTGATGCAGCACTCAGGCGCCGCACTCACGCCCGAGTCCCTGAATTGCAAGGATTCCTGCAGTGCAATAAATTTATTCCCAGTCCAGATCATGCATTAATTAGATCTGTAACTAGATTCCACTTCATAACAGTTACAACTGAGAACTGTGTCGTTTTTGAATACTGCTAAAATCTTCATGAACCACGCACCCTATAGTTATTGTGACAATCAAGGTCTTTCAATATTTAACCATTTTTAACTGATTAATCTGTGAGGCTAAACCAAAGCACGCTATGATCCTCGGCAACGCTTTTGTTTTTTTAATTAATCTTGATACTTCTGCCAATGAGTCAGTGGCATTCTTTTACCACACACACACACACACACGCACACACACACGCATCAACAGATGGTCATCCATCCTCCCACGAAGGGTTTTCATTTATTTTTTGCTGTGGATCTACTAATGGGTGGGAATTTAATTATTGTTTAGAATAAGAAAAAAGCAACTCTACAAAAAACCCCACAAAAGATTTCATGCTTCAGTGATCCAACCGAGTCATTACTCTACATCATTAAATATTAAACAGCAAGTTATTCTGTGGGTTATCAAGAAGTATTGATGATTAGGGTTTTAAATACATAGATGGGCAGCTGAGAGCAAACATCAGGATAGACAGTCTTCACTTTTTGACACTGAAATGTGTCAAACTAGACTATTAATTATGGACTGAAGGATTAAAAACGACTATCCACTGATGCAGTGGCATTAATGATGGGTTTGATTACATCATAACCAAAAACTGCTAATACAGTTGAATATGCCTGCTAGTCCAGACATAATTTAAATGCCAAACCCTTGATTTTACATCACTGGCAACATTAGACAATTTCTGATTATGCAATGTGTATCTAAAACGTTTAGGGGTATTGGAAAAGCCTCACAAGTATCACACATGACTCTAGGGTCTGTACGCAGGATGATTAAACCGGGATGATTCTGAACGCCGCTTGCTTTTTGTACGTTTTCATTTCAGCATTCAGCCTTCATGACGTCTCCTCGACTGCTTCACGGAAACAGCCTTGAGTTTCTCTTTTATCACGCTTGTTTGGACTTTTACAGTAGGGAAACAAAGGTCAGGATATAGCACACGTGCCGGCACACGTTCATGCATCTGAATCGCTGCTTCTGCTGGAGCGGAATAGAGAGGCTGATAGGGACCGAGGCCTGTAATTCCCTCCCAGTTATGCCTGCTTTATTTTCAGTTGTCATCAGTCGAGTCCAAAAATATGGTGTTTGCATCTGCTGCCAAACCAGTATTCACACAAATATAATTGGAAAAGTTATTTCGACGACACTGTGGCTCTGTTTCCTCCACACTCCCTCTGAATCAACACATGGGCCGATGGCTGCTTGCAGTGTTTACAGAAAACACCAGTGTGTTCGTTCCACAAGTGAGATCTTTGATTTTGAAGGGAAAAGGAGTAGAAATCTGCTAATATCATCAACACAGAGGAATGGTTTAAAGCCTCCTGTACAGTCTGCTGGTGATTGCTGCTAAATGTTGCCTTGTAGCGCAGACATCCATTTCAGTCAGCCAACTGTTATTATCGAATACTGTTTTTTAATCTTTTATTTATTTGTTTTCCAAATCCTTGAGCTTCAACCAAAGAAATACTTCATTTTTTCTGACTATCCTCTTTTCTTCCCTCAGGTAATACAGGGGGAAAAAAAATAAAAAAAATGCAAGGACACCCCTCCTTGTATTGTCTGTGCGTATGCCGCTGTGTAATATGGCTTTTTATTCCTATGTGATGATGAAAAGTGTTCATGTAGGAACAGAAGCCATTTTACATGCGGCGATAGAGCAGCACGACGGAGGCATGACACAAGCGGGAGCTCCTCGCCGCCTGCTTGACAGTGCTCACGGAGACCAGCAACATATGGCTGGATTAATGCAACCGTCTTCTCGCTAAATATTTCCCTGTGGTAAAGACGCATTTATGCTCGTCTCTCTGATGAAAAGCGAGCTCAGCGGAGTGCTGATTTGAAGACGAAAATACTTTTGTCAGTGTTTGTTGTGTGTGCACCTGTTTTTGCCTCCAGGCACACGCACCTTCCACTGCTTCCAGTGTTTGAAGCATGCGGTGACAGCTGCAGTCCGCAGGGATGGAAAGTAGGAACATTTGCAAAAAGATGTCATGAACAAAAAGAAGAAAAGAGCAAGGAGAGACCCTGTACAGATCTTTAATAACCAACTATAAAACAGGCACTTGGTGAGCCACTTTATAACTCGCAAGAGGCACCGCATTTCCCTTTCTTCTCATTTGTATTCATTTTGCACGTTTTTTTTTTTTAAAATAAAACTTTTACACCACACATTCGTCTACCTACAATATAATACAATGTAAGATACATACAGTATAAACAAGATAAAGCACCTTTGTTGTCCTAGTAAATACTATTAAGAATTAAACACTTGGAGTTACAGACACAGATGATTGAGTTTGTGATTTGTGTGTGGTATTTTCAGTGCATGGGAAGAACTCCAAATACAGGTCTTGGGACTTTGATGTCCTTGTATGCACCTGAGTTTATACAATGGAAGCTTTTCCTAATTTTGTGTTCTGTCAGCCTACATGTGATTTACTTGGATGGTTTACACAGTATTAATAAAATACAGAGAGCCAGTAAAAACAGTCTGATGTACGTTTGTAACTGTAACTGCTACAGAGCTCATGTTCCCTTCCGAGGACATTGGCATTCACATTACAATAAAACAACACAATGTAGCACCACGTAATGTTTATACAAAGGCTAATACGATGAATGTCAATGCAGTACAGTAAGGTAAAAAAAAAAAAAAATACAAAATGACTATGTAGGAAGTATTTATGAAAGGTGCACAGACAATAGTCCATGTCAGTTCTGATGTCATTTGGTCCTTTAGTAGAAAACATAAAAAAAAAAAAAAATCATTTTATGAATGCAACATGAACATGCATTTCTACAAACAAAGTATTTTACTGTATTTTCAAGTATTCTTTTTTTTCTCTCCTTTAGGTAAATGAAATATATTCTCTTAAAAAAAAAAAAAACGTTCAATGATTTCTCCAACTAGCACATTTATTTTTGTTTTGACCCAATATTCATATCCGCCATCCGTCCTCACATTTACGTAATAAAAACACAAGGAAGAAATAAAGTGACTATGTAAGTATTTAAAGATAGCATTTCACAGAAAAGAGCTGTGCAATCTCATTCACCATGATGAATTGTCTTAAACATTTATACCTGTGAACATTTACAGTCTATTATTCACGGACCCCCCCCCCCCCCCCCCCCCCCCCCCCACCCAACCCCCCCACATC